>JAGDQP010003227.1:45519-62371 GCA_022664845.1 Lepisma saccharinum
ATACTTCCGAAAGCGTTACGTTTGAAGTTATTTTTGTTATTAAAGAATTCAGCCTTGTGAGAAAGCTTTGTTTTTCTTTATTCAAGTTGGATACATGGCTGTATTGTCATAATATCCATGATGTACTATTGTATGTACAGTCCAGTATGTACATAGCTCTGTAATTAAGACATCAATAATAATGGAGTGCACAGCGATAGCAAGCGTAAAAGCTTAGAACTAAAAATTTGGTTCATTTTGTTTTAGACTGCAGGTGTATTTCTGAGTTTCTTCAGTATCGTATCACTAGTATTCCGTGTGTTTTGTCCGTTCTCATTATATTGTATTAGCATCTGTAAACAAAATATTGATTACAATAAGTTTGGAACCATTCACACACAGATGCCAATTTTCGTGTTTCTGCACCTACTGTAAGTAGTCCTGGATAACTCTCCATTGAACGTCTCCTGTAATTGGCATTTAAGCCGTATTTTAAAAGAAAAAGATCGAAACATCAAGGAACTAACCTTTGTTTTCATGATAAACACACTTCTCTGTACAATATAATTAAAGTGACCACGCGCTGTTTAACGTTTTGACAAGCAAGTGGGTTATATTTTCCCATACAACCTTTCTTATAGGCGGAGTTAACACGAATGAGATAACTATTACCATATCGTTATCATAACTTTGTATCAATGAAGTTGATTATTTTCTTGTTTAACAATTTTTGTTGTTTTGTTTTGAATACCTTACTCATTCTCATAGCATGTAGGCAACTTGTTCACATATTCATTTTCACTTGTGTATATTAGGTTACTTTCATGGTTTGTGCTTTACATACTACATAGATGCGGCTTCAGTAGCGCTGATTGACGTCTATGTGAACGAGTTATGTTTCTCGAACAATCTTGTTTATCTTCATATATGTATATTTGTCTGTCCACGCCCTTCCATTTTTGGTTCGGGTGCTGCCATCCCGTTGAACAAAAATTCAGGCAATGAGTTTTTAACTCATATTTAAATGAGGTAATGACTGAAAATGTCGTTAGATGGGGAAGGTGTTGTAATGTGTAGTTAAACAGGCAGTAGTCATAAAATATGTAATCTTCTAGATGTTCTTATTTCAGTAACAATATTCGTTTTTATTTGTTTTGTATGCGTGTACGTGGTACCAAGTTTTTGTGGTGCTTTCCATTACTGTCAGTGTTACCAACCTAAAGAAGAAGTTACTGATTTACGAAAAGTAGATAAGACAATGCGTAATTTGTGAAAATCAGTATTTAGTAATTCAAAATGTTCCTCTCGTAGTTACTTCTAGTGATACCAACTTAAGATTTTTTATATTTGTTTTTCGAAGCAAGTGGTATATATAGTCAGGTGGGTCAAGGTCCGTTATGTGCGGAGAGTAATACGGTCAATTCCAGAAACATTTTGATGAACCTCTGTAGAAGTATGAGTTGTCCATTATCCACCAGAGAAGAAAAAGATTTATTTTTTAAAAGTGCAGAAGTAGATTTGTTCAAAGAGTAGTATCATGAACACGCTTCAGTTGTTCGAAAAAAAAGCCAGTAAAACGAGTTCCCGATGTACTAAAACCTCACAGTTCTTAAGATACACGTCATGAGTGCTACTTTCGCCACCTGGCGTGATCAAGTCGCTCATTTCCGTTGTTTGGATAACGGGATATCACCAATGATGGCATAGCGCTAGAACTTATTGTTATTTGGATTTGGCAACAATCTACGATAAACAAACAATTCAGTCTAGTGAGGTATGAAACTGCCAGTGAGCAATGTAATCAAAGTGTGAAATCCAGTGGTGTAGAAAGCGGGAAATGTTGCTGGCGGTATAGTGACAACTATCGGCCATCTTGGAAGCAATCGTCTTGGATTTATATATATAAAAAAATAGAAATTTTAGGTTAGTTTATCATGAAAAATTAATTGGTGAAATTAGCTTTTCAGTGTATATATAGCCCAATGTACGTTTTAATTGTAGATCATTGAAAATCCTTGTATCTTGGATTGATGTGTTGTATTAAAATGCGATGTTCAAAACATGATGGCATCGGCACATAAGATAAGATTTATTGTGTTCTTTTCACCATACATTTTACAAAAATTGTAGAAATGGTATAGAACATATCAACATGTATACAAATTAAATTACTGCCAAGGTAGTTAGTTATATACAAGAAAAAATATGACATATTACAATATAAACATCAAGGAACTAACGTTTGTTTCATGATAAACACACTTCTCTGTATAATATAATTAAACTGACCACGCGCTGTTTAACGTTTTGACAAGCAAATGGGTTATATGATATTTTCCCATGCAACCTTTCTTTTAAGCGGAGTTAACACAAATGAGATAACTGTTACCATATCGTTGCACAGGAACTAATTGTATACATGTAGAATTATTCTTTGTTACTGTTTACATATTCTTCTACGGAATAGTAGCAACTTTTGGACAAAAGGTTTTTAACAGCACTCCTAAACTGTGTATGACTACTTATATTTCGTATGCTAGCAGGTAGTTTGTTATACAGGGTTATACCAACATAAAAATGAGATTTACCAAAAAGAGATGTTCTATGTAATAGTAACTGTAAGTTATATCTATTGTGAGTAACGTATTGGTGTAAATCCGAGTTCTTTTTATATCTGTGCAATTTATTTTTAACAAAATTTAAAACCTTATATATATATATGCAAGTAACTGTAAGTACATTTAGCTTTGGGAATAGCTTCGGTCAACTGCTACGAAATGGAGCGTTGCCTATAATTCTAATTACTTTTTTTTTAAGCCTAAAAATTCTGGCTAAGTTATGAGAAGAGTCCCAGAAAGCAATACCGTATTTTATTTAAGATTAAAATATGGCATAATACAGAGAAAGAATGGTTTGTTTATCCAAAATCATAACCAAAGATCGGATAATGAAAACAGAGGTTGAAAGTTTAGCGCATAGTGCGGTAATGTGATTGCACCAAGAAAGCTTTTCGTCCACTTGCATGCCGAGAAATGTACCTGATTCAACACACTCCGTGATGTGCTCATTTATGATTAATTGTGGACAAGGTGTAGAAGTTGAAGATAAATGAAGACATTTTGTTTTTGCTATATTTAGAAGCAAATTGTTGTGATAAAACCATTGTTCAACCTGAGAAGTAGTAGCGTTGATTTTCTCTTGCAATTGATTTATATTATCATCTTTGATTGTGGTATCATCTGCATACAGAACTAGTTTATCTTCTGATATATTGATAGGCAGATCATTAATGTATATCAGAAGTAGTAGCCCCAAGACTGAACCTTGTGGAAAACCAATTGCCATCGGTCTGGGCCTCGAAGTAGCTTTGCAATAAGTTGATTTTTAGTATAAGCAACTTCGACGATTTGAGATCTGTTTTTAAGATACCGCTTATTCCATATTGCTCAAGCTTTTTTTTTTAGTAATAATGAGTGATCAACACAGTCAAAGGCCTTACTTAGATCACAGATATATCATAAAGATCTATAATATAGTTGATAGCACTTTCAATACTCGTTAGAATCTATTGTTGTCATCTTTTCATTGTTTCCCATTACAGGAGATAAAAAAAGAAAATCACGGGTACTCTGAACGAAACCAAGTACAATTAGTGAAGAATTTTGTAGAATATTTACATAGATAGGTAGGGAATAATATTTAGGTGGTACGTTGTATAATGGTGTCTTTTTTCATCTTGTAGGCAGACATCTTGAATTTACCTCAGGAATCTTAAATAGCAAGGGGTGTTCATAGATATATAGATGTTCATGAAAAATTAATTGGTGATGCCAGTGTTTCATTTCGTTACCTGTAACCAATTGTTTGTTAAACCTAATTTGTTTCTTTTAAAAGCTATATGCTAGCAGCGGGTTACATTGTACTGAAAAACTTATTCCTTTTATCAGTATCTCGAAGCAAACGTTTTTGGTTAATATTTTACTTTTGCTTGAAACATTAACTGTCAAATAGAAATGATGCTATTTTTACGTTTGTTTTATATATGATGCACTGCAGAAAACTATAGAGATAGATACTGTTGACAGTGACAGGCATTGCGTTAATGTAGCAAACATTTTCAAAGTTTTGAAGCTAGTACGTGTGTTTTACCAAATTATTTATTAGCAGTTTGTTTCTTTTTATCGATAAAGTCCAAAATTCACTGAAATTATCAGTGATTTTCCGTAATGTAGCTTCATTTCAAGGACTGAAGACCGTGTGTTTGACATAGTAACATTGGTTTCTTTTATAATATTGTTTTTTTTTATTACTTACGGTAGTGATACTTATCTTAGTATATTTGGCAACACTTAAAAAAATAAGTAAATGAGAGGATGTAATGGAGGGGGGGAGATCTTTCTCCCTAGATATATTCATTGTCATCCTTTTCTGTATTTAATAATCTCGAAGACACCGCATCGAACATTAACATATAAATTACACTGGTTCATTTTCACTCCCTGTACTCGTGATGAGAGTAGCGCCGCCCTTCGGCTCCCCAAGGAACTTGAATGTCGTCTTTCTTTTATTCCTTTTTCATCCGTTTTTTTTCTTCGTCTTCTTTTTTCCTCCTCTTCTGGAAAATAGGCGACGACCGGAATCCCTAATAACAAGTAGCTGCAATGTTCAACCGTCATGGAGAACTATCCTTCTCGAATTTTGGTGGATGGGTAGTCGATCAGAAATTCAAGATGTCTCTCTCTGCTCCAAAGGGATGCTGATGGCTTGATAAATTGGGGGAAGACCAGATTAATTAGTTTTAAAGTTAAGTTTCAGGATCTCTCTCTCTCTCAGTTCATTTCCATTTCTTCTTGTTAACAGGGAGTGTGAAGGGTAGGGTGGGGAGTGATGAAGTAGAGGGAAAGGGTGTTGAATAAGAGCTAAATGAATGAATGAATGAGTCTGGAATTGTGGAGAAAATATTAACGCTTATAATAGAAGGTAGAACATATACAACTCAGACAAGGTGAATGATTAGCTTACCACTGAGTAGCATACACAAAATACGTTTGCCATCGAAACAAAATACGTGTGTTTGGTAATCCTACATCCATTCTTCGTGTTGAAGAAAAATAAACTGAAACCGGAGAACAGTGTGATTTAATGTTCACATCCAGTACCTAAAAGTTGCTTAATAATTTTAAGTTCTGACCAAATTAGTAATTATGGTTCCCTTTGGTCTATGTAGGGATTTGGTATGCACAACTTTATCGTGTGTGTGTAAGACGGGTTACCGGGCGTCCTACTTTGATGGTACGTGTCCCTTTTTGTGAAAAATTATGAATTCCTTCTAAAAAGGAAGTATACGTCGAATCAGCGTGTCTCCAACTAGAATGTTATGAAGTCCAGAAAGCAGTCCTATAAACTATTGATGTAAATGTACAGGAACCCGCACGTAATTCTACCTATCGACAACAAACCAATCAAATAGCAGACGGCATACGTGTTGTCTCAGAAGTAGACGTATAATATGGGAGGGTTGCTTAGTAACGTCTTCGACATATTGAGTAGTGATTGGGTGCTTTCGTACCCGCTACCCTTCTGCCTTTGTCGCAGAATTAACTGTCCAGCTACCAACTCTCGTCGTATAAAGTATATTATTCACTTGACCCTCGTAACTTGTTGAATGCGTATAATGTACTAAAAGTCAATTTACCCATTATCCAGAGTGATCATTTGTTAACTTTACATAGTGTGCTGGATATGCTCTCTACCTAGCACAATCATAGGCTTGCACATTCAACATATTACCACTCAGAGTTTCAAGTATTTCTGCAAATCGTGTTGCACAACTTTTTGCAACTTTGACCATTTTGTTTATGTGTAAATCTTCACTAACTCTACAGATAAATATAATGTTTCCTTGGCCCTTGTTTCTTCCAACAGACAGAAACATCACACGAATATGGGGGGCATTCCACAGTTCATCGTCTGCGTATTAACCCAATAAAGAAAATACTTCACGTCGGTACAGTGATGGTGGGGAAAGATCTTTTTACCAACTGATATAAGTAAAGTATTTGAAACTTAAAATTATTATTTACCTCGGGAAGCAATGGTCTCTTATTATGACCAAAAAAAAAAAAAAAATCCTTATAAGATTTTCTAAGGTTTTACCTCAGTTATATCTGGCAAATATCATGATGGTACCTACTTACCAGTCCCTGACTGACTACCTTCCAACATTGTCTGCCCCATCCTATCATTGCCTGAGTCTGAGATGCCTCAAGGCCAGAAATAAGTTTAAAAGTCAAAACAAGAAAATGTCCTAATTTTATCAATGAATTTAGGCTAGGTGTCATCCGTTTATTTCATTCAGTTGATTCTAGGGCACCCTGTATTTTGAGAAAAGTATCTCTTATTTATGGATGTGCATTTATCGAAAGGCTTTGAAACCTTATAATGTGGAAAAGAAAGTATTTCTAGAAGTTGAACTTTAAGCAAGAAACATCATCGCAATAAACTCTTAGTACCAAGATTCGAACATAAGGTGGAACCACAACTTCAATTGAAATCATGTTCTTCCATCTAGATGCGAAATTCGGAACTACGTAGCAGAACGTCTAAAATGTGTTTCTGAACAGCCGAGCTGCGGCCAGACGACCCTGCTGTTTAAGCGAATATACCGATCTGGTTTAATAAGATTTTATTATCCTGATCTAATTATATAAATTAGATTCGGGATCTTCAATCGAATATGCAAATTTCGTGATAGTGTGTCTCTTAATACCGTTTAGGTTGACTCAATCTGTATTTTGAGGAGAAACCGGTATATTTTGAAGGAAAATGTAGCATTTCCTTTGATTGGTTCTTGTCCTAGACACTGTATCATATTGAATTATGGCTTCTTTGAAAGCCTTACATTACTGAAACATACCATATATAAAGTAATTGTTCATCACACGCCATGAGAGAGGAGGGGGGACTGACTCTTTTGGAGTTTGGTTCATCTTAATTAAAATAGATAGAACGTTACTATGAACAGAGAGGAAGGGAAAATTGTCGACTTACTTTTACTCTGTAAGGTTGCGGTAGAAGACGTTTGTGATAATAGTGGTGGAATGTTGAAACTACGATATATTTTCAATGCGTTACGAGCAGAGCTGAAACGGGTCACCGGATCAATCGAGTCATTCGGTCACCAGGTCTATGTTTGGGGTCCGCTCTGACCCGGTGACCCGATGACCCAGAGGTCACATAAGAGTTTTTAATGCGTTCGAACAGTGTTTCTTTCAGGACTGACCAGGACCGGAGGTGTTGCCCCCAGAGCACGAAAAATACGACGCCGAAAATCCGCAGTTCATTATAGTTCCCATACCGGGTCAAGTTTCAGACTGGGTCACCTATGTTCGTGTCAAGGCGGGTCACTTTGGCGACCCGGTTTCAGCTCTGGTTACGGGAGAGGGAGGTGATATTTCTTCTATTTGTATGTGGTAGCCTCACATTCTCCTTTGCGTCAAGTAACAGGAAAAAAATATTTCATGAAACTTTTGAACACGAATATTTTTCGGGCCGCGACATCCAAAAGGTTTAGAAATAGCTACTTCCTAAGAGATATATTTCTTCTATGCTTGATGCTGCGGACATCCTGTAGTAATAGGTTGTATCCTGTTCCGCTATCCTTGGAAACTGAGTTCATCGTATTTTCTTAAAGTAACATTTCACCACATCTGTTGAATTTAATGTTTCTATTCCCGGCTTCTCTTCCCCTAATCAAATATTCCGCTCAACGTCTCCTTTTCTTGGTTTTCCTCTTTTCTTTTTTTAGACAATTTCTTTCTCTTTCCAAAAGTGACGTTTTATTATTTTCTTTATGGCACTAAATAGCTCATATCTAATCCAATTCCCTGCTCTGTTCTCGATTTTTATGTAAGTTTTAATAAAATGCTTCCCCCTCAGTGATATATCGTTTTTCTCAGTAGTTATAACACATTCACTTGCCGTTATCTGAACTTTTTCTGGTGTAAAAGCGAAACGCAGGCAATAACCTCGTGTGTTAAGGTCCTCCAAGTTTCCCCCCTCTTGTATGTTAAAAAAAAAACGTGGCTGATAATTGAAAACTTTGTCTGGCAGTAAAACTGGAATTAAGTTGTCATAAATAATGTTTATGTACGTAATTTCATGTATTTGTGTTTGTTTGTTTGATTCAATGTGAACTCTTACAGTTGTATTATTTACTATATTGTCTTTTTTTTTTAAAGTTATTTCTTATGCATACAACTAAGGTTATGCTGTTTCTGAGTTTTGCTATTAAATTAATCGATATGACTAGTTGAATCTGTATTGAATATCGAACATTTCACATCGAAAAAAATAAAAATAAAACATTGATCATTATTTTATCGTTCAGTATTGATATTCGATATGGATTTCGTTATCTTTATTGCGATATTACAAAATATCAATCGAAATCGCGAAACATCGCACAACAGTAAATTCATGTCGATGTGTGTTCTTACATAGCACTCCTCTTGTGCGAAAACTGGAAGAATCTAAGTAAATACTCGGATTTGAAGTGCATTTGTCAAATTTATTATATAATTATATTAAATTAAATTCCTAGTGGTTCTCACAAACCGAATCTTGAGTTAAAACCAAGTTCGCAATCTTCCCCATTCTTGTTTCATGAACAGGTTAAAGGCGAGATTGTTATGAAGCCCAGAAATGTGAAATTGGAAGAAAAGAAAAATGTTTGACGAAAAGATGATGGTCTGAGGCATTATTGCTACCGCATTTCTCATTCACTTGCTCAAATCAGTATTCATAGTCTGGCTTGAGATTAGTGAGAATGAAATTTCTACTCTCTAGTATCACTAAAACGCTTGTTACCAATATATTGAAATTACGTTTTTTCTCCAGCTCAGTTGTTCAGGTGGCACTAGGCGTTCAAGGAGGGTCGAAATGGACATCGGTCCTGAACGGCCGTCAACATTGATAAGCGAAGGCAGTGTGTTCGGAAAGTATGGTCTGTGTTGGCATAAGACATGATGTTAACGGTTGGGATGGTTGCAATCATTGAGTTAGGTAAGAATACGTGGCATGAAATGATTGGTTGAAAACAACTTCCAGCGTTATTACCAACAATGGAAAATACACACTATAAAATCATATTGTCCCTTACATCTCATATAGTCTTAATAATAGTTAATGAAACCATTAAAGATAAATAGGTACTTTCACGATAGGCAACAAGAAGAAATAGTCCATAGCGATCAGTCGGGTAATTGGTATGGTAAGGTTTTTGGTTCTGTTTATTAGCTTCTGCTGTGGGAAAAGTTCACGTTTGTACGTACATTTAAGTCAATTCAAGGAAGCAGACATCTTTTAAATGGTATTGCACTCTCGAGATCCGCCAAGTATCTGCCTAAATTGTCCGCTGATACTTTTAATGAAAAATGATAATTCTCCTTTTTGTGTGTGTGTTAATTTCACGTCTCGCACAGCATATTAACAACGAAGGTTGATAGAAGTAACAGCTTGATATAACTTGTCTTTCTCTATCATGACTTTGAATCCTAATCCCGTAATCTGAGGGATTTTGTCCATCGACGCTCACATTTTCGGGAAGATGTTGTGTAAGAAAACATCTAACACCTATATCTTAAGATACAAACGACGCGACGGTCCGTTTGTAGGATGAAGGTCAAAGCGTATATATTGTAAAGACCTACTATATTCTGGTACGGACCTCATTGAACTAGGGAAAATCTCGGGAAAAGGGTGTCAGAGTGGCCAGCCTAGGCAGTATGAACTCACTCAACCTTCCCATAACCAATTTGAATGCAACTTAAGACACTACAGCTGAATATTACAGATGTGTTCAAATTATTAGACTCAGTATTCATTTCCCATATTTTTTGTACAAAATTGCATCGGCATATGTTTTAGATTAATTCTGATTACTGCTGTTTAATTCCTTACTCATTTTATTACACGTCACGTATGCTTTTCAACGTCAATAATATTTTTTGACACTATTAGCTTGGTGACAGGTATCTCCATCTTGCATAAGGTGAATGAGTCTTCACCAAATGAGGCTACAAACGTGTCGAAGTAGTTGCTTTTGAAGGATTTTTAGTATAATTATATCTTGCTGCCTTATTCCCTCAACTATGTAAAGTCTTCCAGACCCGAAGACCGACATTACACCCCAAACCATGATTGACATCGTATAATATACACTTGCAACTTGAAAATTTCCCCAGGTCAACGCCGAACATATCGTCAACATTCATAAGATAGAATGAAACATAATTTCATCCACTCACTAGAAGTCTAGTGTTTTAGTCGTTGTGCCCACTAGAGACGCTTTTTTGCATAGTTGGAGTATCCCAGACCTTCTAGAGACTTCCTTATTCTGTGTATTGTGTTTTGTCCTTTCTTCCTTGGTCAGTGTGGACTTTTGCCCCCTTGCACCATAACCAGTCATATGCCTAAGACTTAAGTGCCTTTTCTGTTCCTCAAAGCCAAAGTTTTGAGTCTTTTTATACTTACTGGAAGAACAGCTCGCGTTTTCGCCCACTCTTTCCAACCCTGTTTTGCTGATTTGTTTGCTTCTCCTTCAACTCAGCCCAGATCTTTCGTTTATGTTTTTACGTGAAATCTACAAGAAATTAGTCTTTGTGTATATCTTCTTCCTTCAAAAGACCACTCACACAATTTCACCTTTACGCGAGGAAAGTCTCTCTGGCGTTTCATATGATGTCGAAATGACAGAATTTCGCAAAGATATAAATATACAAACAAACACGTTAAAATCACTTTAAAATGATCAACTACAATTGTTTAACATTATGAATAACGTATCCTCATACAACTGTAAAGAACAGTGAGTTACTCTGTTAACATATTGGCGCGAAAACCACAAGAGCTGTATTATAACACAAGTATGATCCGCAGAACGCCCCTCCAATGCTGCCATCTGCGGTTCAAGAGTGATTCAAATACTCTAGTTGTAATGTACACAAGTACAGGATAAAATATTAGTAGTTTGACAGTTATATTAGATGCTATAGGATTTCGTAATTAGATACAAACAGTAATTTTTTTAATTTGCTAGGGTGAGCCTAACAATTTGAACACATCTATAGAATATAAATGTTTCCTATACAGCGTGTTTATGAACTACACCGACAAACTTCGGGAGGTGATTCCTGACATCAAAACAAGAAGTTCCTCTGACAGATTTTCAAAATGTCCATAGTTTTGGACCTGCAGACTGCCGAACGCGTGGGAAAATGAGCGTTAGAGCTCCATAATTCTAACACCACAAACAGTAGTAGAGCTGATGCGACATGGTATCGTCAAAAACTTTAAATTTGCACTATCCAAAAATGCATAATTCAATATTCCACGATGGGCGCGGAAGGAATTCCTCAAAGGAAGTAGGGGGGATTCCCAGAAATTCGCTGAAGTAAAAAGGTAGGTCGAAATGAGCGTTAATGGGACAGCTTCCCACTAGGAAACAATAATTCGTTTGTGCCAAGTCGATTCCATACACCGGGCGATTAAAAAAGAAAAGCGTGTTTGCATAATTAGCAGGAGTAAGAATCGAACAATTTCATCGAACTTTTTATTTATTTCTTATCAAATAGATTGAATATCATTGTCCGATTGGATGCTGGGATGACGTATGTCATCTTTACTGACGCTCGAAGTCGTGTAATTCATGATTATTTCGACCTACCTCTGTTTCAGAAATATACCGAAATCTCTTACTTCTTTTGGGCGCTCATTACAGAATTGTGAAATATCAATTTTTAAATAGAGCTGGTTTAAAGTGTTTGACGGTACCATGCCGCATCAACTCTATTGTTCGAGGTGTTAAAAATATGAAGCTCTAAATTTAATTTTCCCACGCTTTTGGCAGCCTGTAGCTTCAAACTTATAAACATTTCGAAAATTTGTCAAAGGAACTTTCGTCTTGGTTTAAAGCGAGGAATCACCTCCAGAAGTTTGTCGGCGTAGTTCTTAAACACGCTGTATAGTCGTAGAATAGAAGTTGGTAAGTGATTGGTGTTCTTTTAGCTGGTGTTAGCCACAATTATGTAGTTGATTGTAAACAAGTACCAATGTAATAGGCGCAGAGGGATCCTAAGTTCGTAACCCTGCTTGATTAGTTTTCTGCTGTGAACGTGTATCTTTCTTTCTCTCTCTTCTTTATCACTATCCTATTCACATCTCGTTTCTTTCTCCTTCTTTCTCTTCCGCTTCTGTGAAAGAAACATCCTTCTATTGGTCATTTGGCAACTTTCCCATCACTAACGTCAAGAAAACGCTCGATATATCGAAATTTCGATCGCCCCTGTGGTGTTCCCTCGTTCGTCGATGCCAAACCTGCTTCTTCCTTTTTCGCCATCTGAAATCTGGTCGCCGAAACGAAAAGTGGAAAAAAAAAATCCTCTCAAAGGTCATTATGTGGCTTTGCGGTTTTATGTGACATTAATGTCTATGGAGTTTTTTCGTCTTTGTTTCTTTAAAGTTCTTTCAAACTTAGAGCTCTGATTGGAACGGAAAAATTACACAAGACAACAAGGAATCTATAATGAAACGTATCTTTCATAAATTCTACTTTAAATACGTTTGTAGAGAATACAAAATACTTGCATCCAATTTAACTTTAGCTATAGTGATCAGACTGATCACCAAATTTCTGTCTATGTAGATAAAAAATTACATTATATCGTATTCTAGAGATTCATATAGGGTCTACTGCATAAGAGTAATAGAGAGAAGTTGCATATCTTGTCGCAAGATTTCAGTACCTATCTTATTTTTACAGAGAGCATACTAACTAACTCTATGGCTTATGGAACTCGCAAGTTCATTGCCATAGTAACAAACGTTCGCCATTGGATTCTATCCTGGGCAATATCAAGCCAGTTTCCATCACGAACACCTATTTCTCGAAGATCTCTTCTAATATTGTCCTCCCAACGACGTCTAGGTCTTCCCAATGGCCTCCTTCCATCCGGTCTTCCAACCAGGATAGAATATAATCTGCGTTTTTTCCCCATCCGAACTACATGGCCTGCCCACCTTAGTCATCGCGATTTCATTATTTTTACAACATCTGGTCCATGGAGTTCTTCATTATGCAGTCCCCTCCACTCTCCAGTCATCTCGTCGCCTTTGGGCCCGTATATCTTTCTCAAAACCTTATTTTCAAATACACGTAATTTATGCATTCCATAATATCGCACAGCATTCCTTCGAATATGATTGGGACTATTTTAAGGATCATGACAGCTAACAGGTGCTAATTTTGGACGACCTCATATTTATTCTATAATTTGATTTTCACATATTTCAGAAGCAATAGAAGTATAGATTCATGCAGTCATGGTGTATATCAATGTTTATTCATAAATTTCTTTACCAACTTTGATGATTGTGTTGACTGAGGCATTGGACCGCCATGCACGAAGTTGCAGGTTCGAGTCTCGCCTGGAGTGTGGGTGTTTGGATTTTAACAAACATTGCAGTCTTGGAGTCATATAATCGAGACAGGTTGAAGTAAGTAGTTAGGAAAATCGTCCATACCAAGTTTATCAGTCTTTATCATGAATTTCTGTAGGTTGCAACACTGTAAAATTCACCAGATGAAGTAAAAAAAAAGGTAATAAGCACATGTCTATCAACATTTAGGCAGAAGGAAAGTAATTTCTAGCACGAAGCTGAGAGAACGTGGAGTAAGTCTTCAGTCATTGACTCTTCTTCCCCTGACCGAACAAGAATAAATGAAAGAAGAAAAAAAAACATTAAGAATTCTGCCTTTTACTTTTGAAAAATACTATTTTTATTCTTTGTATTTCACTGCGTTGCTTTTCAACTCCTTTCAACATTTTTTTCCACCAGTAGCTATCTTTCGTCATATTTCATCTGCCCAACAGTTATAAATATCTTGAGCTAAAATGCTTTTTACTCCTTCATTCTCCTACCATTCCATACCCTCATGTTATCCCCATCTCCCAAAGAAATTAGATGCCGAAAAGTTTTAAGACTGACATAACAGACGTACACACATATATTTGGAAAGTTTCTCTGGCGTTCGGCCAGACATCTATTGATTACATGTACGTTCAGAGAAACCCTACTTCGTGGAAGTAATAAAGTATTAAATATTTAATAACTTTATTTATCTTTTTATAATTATTAAGCTCTTAATTGTGAGGTAATTTATGTTAACTTCGTCGTGCATTCATTTATTAAATTATTTTCGCTTTCAATTTTGAAGATGCTAGAATGAGTATTGGTCTTGGGATATGGAGAAACAGGGCATTTAGCCGTACGTGTTTTCTTGATATGATTGGAATTCTCATAATGGGAAGTCATAGATAAAAGATAATATAAAGTGAAATGTGACTAAAGTCCTCATTTCGAAAGTTGGGAACTATAGATTGAAGAAGTAGGATTCGGGTAGCGAGAAGAGCGATGGAGATTACGATGTTGCCACTTTTCCTCCCTCGCTGTCCCTTCTGTAAGGGAGGAACACCTCCGCAAGATCAGCAATAAAGTGGACGAAAGATCCCCAATCCTCCTTCCTTTATAATAATGTGGATAATGAAGGTAACATTTTCCCGTGCCACTTAATGACATCATCAAGGGAATGAATGACATGTTTCGTAAGCTACTAGCTAAAGAAATGTTGACGTCAGTATGACGTATGAGTTAAACGTTACAGCGTAATCCATAGCAGTGATTTATTTCCTTGTTGTTGCATATTCAACCCGATTTGGAACTACACACGTTTAAGTATAAGGAGTTAAAAATAGTGGAAGTAAAAGCAAGAAATGTCTAAATTGGTAACGATATTGTGTGTTCAGATATAATCAAAGGTTTCTCATCCAGTATAGTTCTAACATCAAATTATACAAAATCCGCCATGAATTACAGTATTAAAGTATGTTTATATTGATTGATTTTCGAATTAACGATTTTAAAACGTGGGAGGAAAAGTAAACGCCTTCTGTCCGTGCCTCGACAACTAAGGAGGGATGTTATATTGTCTTCCTTCATTATAATTCTTTGCACTGTAGTCAACACAAAAATTACAATCAAGACGTGTACTTAATGATTGCTCGCATTGTTTGGAACACATTATCCCTCCATTTTACGAAAAGTTTTAAGCACAGTTTTTTGATAATAGTTCAAAGGAGATGTGTTTTATAGTTTTAAGTAAAGATAACAGCAACATAAACTTTCCTCTTTCCTTTCTCTTCCGGCTTTATTTTTATTTCAACCGATAAAAATGTGTTTTCTGGTTTTGTCAATAAAATGGTTTCAACAACGATCATTTTTATGGGTTTGAACTTCAGACAGTATTTTTTCATCGTCAAAAGACGTAGAGGAATTTTATGAGTTTAGAAAATGTTTAGGTCCAGAGTTTCCACGTGGATAGAAGAAATATTTTGAGTGTGTGTTGAAGTTGGGGGGGAAAGAGGGAGAGCTGCGTGCTTTGGGGTCAAATAAGGTCTGATTCCGATAGACGTCAATTCAGTCGTTCACAAGTGGTTTCAGGAAAATATACTTCGTATTCACAGAGTACGTGGAGAAATATGAGATCGACACCTGTCAATTCTTTATTGGAAATGTCCAAGTTCGATCTAGGGAGGACAGAAAATACCCTTTCCTTAAAGAATAATACTGTTTATTATTATTATTAATATTAGTTCTTAACTTGACTCGATAGAGTTTATTTGTACCAGTTACCAAATAGTGTACTCATTTTAAAAATTCTTTCCTTTCACTACTTCAGAACTTTGGAAAAACTGTATTTGAACTCCAGTGTTTGTATGTAGGATAATTTTCCAATAGGGAATTGTCTAAGAAGCGGTCTGTGGGGCTTATATCCTTCCCCCGAAATTCAGACACATAGTAACGTTACCATAATTTTAAACATAATTAATTATACATGTAGATTTCGTTCGTATATGCACTTTGAATCGATCCCCTCGCCGAAGCCCCTGAAATCCCGAAACGAAAAGAAAAAAACACGGATAATCACTTAACACTGGCCAAAACTCTTCTAATCAGTAAAGAGAAATAAAATTAATACTATAATAGGATACTGAATATACAATCGCTCCGAACATAAAGGCCGTCCCTCAACCCTTATTCAGGTATAACCAACAAAGATCTGGAGGATACATCCTGCAGCTCTCTGCGGTTTTCGACCCAAACGTTGCCACTTATTTAATATTCACATCTTCCTTTTTCTCTCTACACTCACTCAAGTAAGTAAGGATTCAAGTGGAGGGGAAGGGGTTCAAACTTTTGCCATCTGCTTTTGAGAAAGTGGCAACGCCGAAGAAAATTTCTTGGCGGAATCTTTCTGGTAGTGGCTGTCAGTGTTTGGTTAAGGTTGCTGGACCCAAGGCTTTTAAGAGAAGACCTTGATTATATTTTTTGTGTCCCCGACAATACATAAAAAGTGTACATTGTTTAGGCACAAATTCCTATCAAATGAAATTTTTTCTGAAGGAATCTGTAGTAATTAGAAAGGATTTTGAGTTTGATATTGTTGTATGTTTAATTAAGCAAAAGTGATATTTGTTAAAGTGCCGGTCTTGGTAACGTTTATTCCTTCCAACTATGGTACAGTGTTACAATAAGTATCTTATTTATATTTGTCCGAATTGTTATGCTGATAGTTGTTCGTTTGTAACCAGGTTATTACATAGCAATCAATATAGGTTTTGGTCAGTTTCTCTCTCTCTCTCTCTCTCTCTCTATTTTATATTTATATATATATATATATATATATATATATATATATATATATATATATATATATATATATAGAGATAGAGAGAGAGAGAGAGAGAGAGAGAGA
>JAGDQP010003227.1:62471-96261 GCA_022664845.1 Lepisma saccharinum
AAGAAACCATGACTTTCTGTTACTTGGGAAAGGGACGTTGAAGAAGATAGTAAAAGATAGGTCTTTAAATTGAAGTAATGAAAGTTAAAAAAAAAAACAACTAAGTGTGTAAATAAAAATATTAATTCGGTATTGTTATATTGAGCGACTTATTGCGCTTATCGGCCATTTTATACGAAACTAAGTGTGTATATTTAAGTTACCAATTTGAAAGAGAGGAATATGTAGCTTATATCTATCTCTGAACATTTTGATTTCCTTAAAGGGAATTATCTATTACGTATGCAATCAGTAGGATAGTCATGATGTTTGGATTGTATATGAGCAAGGATTTGGCTGTAAATGGTGGGGTTGCTAGTTCGAATCCCGAGAATTCTGTATACTTGTGGATTTCAAAAAGAATTTCACTCGTGTAATCGAGACCAACTGAAGTCCTTAGTTATCAAAATGCTTCATAGACCCTACATGTTATGAAAGTTTATCGGCCGTAGCACAGTTGCTAGAATGTTGATTTCCCATTCGGAATGAATCGAACCTAGCAGATGGCCTTTTACATGACGTTTTGCGTCGTCCCCCTCGGTCACGCCAGGAACGCTAATGCCGGAATGCTATATTGAATAAGACCAGGACCTATTCCTTTTCAAAATTTTCACCTTGTTAAAATAACAGTGTAAAATGGTGATTATGAGAGTTGTTTCTGGAATTCGTTAATAAATAATAAATAGAAACGTTTCTAAAGTATTATATAAATTTTCTTAATTGCCAATATTTAAGTTGCCAATTTTAATCCTGCAATCCAGAGTAGACACTTTCGGATGGTTATTGTAATGTCTAATTAATCAACACATTAAAATCAACTTTCACTTACTTTTGTAATGCTAAGTGAAGGAGCAGGAAGAATTATAAGAATCGTACACCTAGGTCGGCCCAGGATTCTTACATATATTGCTGGAAACTACATGGAACCCGCAATACGTTCCGTGTAAAATTTTAGTCTAGTATCTGTGCGTAAGAACTCAGAATAGATTCTGATGGTAAAAATTATTACAGCGAGAAATATTTTACGTCGTTATGTGAAAATTATAGCAGAAACATTCACAACTGGTTCTATTTTACGCCGAGGAGGAGGATTTGGAAAAGAATCGAGTATGGCCTTATTCGAGATACCATCCCGACATTGGCGTGGTGTGATCGAGAGACACCAAGGAAAACCTCAAATCAAGATGGCCGGAAACTGGGATCGATTCCAGGACTTTCCAAATGCGAAGTCAGCACTTTATTATTATGTAATGTTATAAGGAGCAATATGAAGATATATAACCATTTAGGTCAAAGCACATAGTCTCTGTGATTGGATGACTCAGCAATAGCGGTTTCAGCCTGCAAATATTAACTAAAATTTCGTACATAATGTATTAAGGCTTTTAATATTCTGCACAATACGATTGTACAAGTATCAGTTTGAATCCGCCTGACCCATGGTACTTTCTCTATTCCTATAAGGAATGATCATCCTCATGATGGGTGTTCTGCCCGATGATCCCTGGGCAAGGTAAACCGATGGTTGTTTTCCATTGTCTTCTAACGGATGATCTATTGCCCAAAGGCGAGACCTCCAGTTTAGCGTGGGCCCCGAACCACTTTTTTCCCAAGCAAAAATCGAATCCTGGACGCCTTGATACCAAAGCAGTTAGCATTACTACGCACTCACAGGCGACGTTGCTATAAGGAATAGTGTACTGCAAAACTTGCGTGCCAGAATTTCCTTCTGTGGACTTATTGGTTTCCTTTTCGTGGGGGTGGGGGGTGGAGTTACTAACTACTAAACAGATTCCAAGAATGATGGTAACATGAGAAGTGAAAACGACAAATTATTCTATACCAACTGGAAGAAACAATGTTCGTGTAATTAATTCCAGTCAGCTGATCAGCAGAAAACTAATTAATTATTATTAGTTGGAAAATGTCTTGCTTTCGACTTATCTCAGCTCCAACCTCCCTCTTAGTGTCTCTCGCACCATTTCCTCTTTTTTCAGCTTTGTTTGGAAATTATTTCTCTCTCCCTCTTCCTTCTTTTCTTCACCTTCCCCCTCTTTTGCAGTTGTTTCGCTGAGATTGTTTGAAATTTTCTCTTGCACAGCACCATTCCTAATCTCCTTTCCCATGCTTTTTGCAAGCGTATTTGCGAAGATTTGAAACAATGTTGCAAGGTTATTGTCCCTTATACTATCTTTTGTTTTTCAAATATTTTAAATTCTTGTTTATAACAGCTTGATGTGATTAATGAATCGTACGTACTGATCCGTTTACGAGACATGACAATAACGTGCTTGTTAATCAGTAACCTGCTGATCATCAACATTCGTCACTCGATTATAGTATCTGGGCAATTTATATTCATAACGTGACACTTGCGATTTCTTTTTTTTCGGTGTGTTTGAATGTTGTGTAATCGTTGTGCTGTACAGGAGACATCGACACTTACATAAACTAATGATTCTTGTCTTCCCATTTCCAAAACAATCTTTTCGTTTAGTATTTACTTTTCCATTAGTTGAAACGGAATACTATTTTCTATGATTTAATTACTCATCTTCTATTTTTAATGGAATCTTTGTTCGTAAAGACAGTCTTTATCGTTCCCGTCGGCCTACCAGTATATTTTCTTCCGAAATTTCGTACATTTCCAGAGCTTTCTTTCCTTGAAGTGACTGAATTAATTTTTCGCGTTCTTCAGATATTTTGTCTTTGTATATTTTCTGTTATTGATGGCGTTTCCGTAACGAACTTCCTGTTATGACGGGAAATTCATACATTTATTCGTAACAATAAGAATTGTTGAACAGGGAGAAGAAGAGTGGAAGAATGGAAAATTGAAGAGAAGCCAAATAAAACAAAACAGTGATGAAAAGTGAGGGTACTGGGTGGGAACTGAGTATATGTATTGTTAGTTGAATTCTACAATAAGTATTGTGCTAAAAGCGTTTTCTTGTAATGCATACGAACAGAGAACTGCTGCCAAGAATCAGTTGTTCATAACTGGGCTATTCTCCACCTCCCCGCAAAAGTCTGTTGTGTTGAAAGGAAACTAGCCCCATTGCAACCACTTAACATAGCAACCTGCCGCTAGTACGTACCTGCCAAGCATCTCTAGAACAAATTTTTATTTTAATTTTACGTTTCTGGAATGCATTTTCGTATACGGCCTAACCCATTTCCGGGTTAGGGCATGACCTTCCGTGGCCGGCTTCCAGACAAGGAAATGGGGAAGGTATTAATCCTATTTTACGAGTAACATCTTGAATTGAGGCTGGTGAGACTGAGGAAAACATTGAATCATAATTTTACTTTCTTGTCACCTTTGTAATAACGAATCGTGGCCAGCGGCCTTCGCCATTTGTTTTAATTTATTTATGGCCTTTAGGCATCTCAGGCTTAGATAAATATTGTGTGGGAGAGAGAAAGTTGAAAGGTAGTTGGCCAGGGCCTAGTTTGTAGGTGGTATCCCAGCATTTGTGTACTGTGACTGAGGAAAAAGTCTGGGAAAACTTCAGTTGGGATGGGAGACCGCTGGGATCGTTCCCAGGGCCTTTTGCTTGCTAAGCCAATGCTCTCCCAACTCAGTTACGGTCGCTCGGTTCCGTCATTTTAACTTTATCCTTTTGTCTGTCGGTCAGTAACGCTGCTTGACTAAACCAAAGCAAATACAGAGAAACTGACTTCAAATTAGGATTCATCGACCTCATTTATAACGTCATGTCGAATCTTGTGACGCTACAGCGTTCTCTTCTAGTTCATTTGCACTATATGCACTCAATTTAAAACTTTGACTAGCGTCTAAATGAGAATAGGTAGGGGGAAACTGATTTCAGTTCGACAAAATGGAATTGAATCGGTGATTGCAGAAAGGCCTAGTCCATTTTATCTAGTTTTGAGAGGCTCATGTCCTGGACATATGGCCCTTTTACACTAAACGAAAATTTCACATTCGGATTTCTCGCTTATTATTGCAGGTAGGCCTTTCCTACACTCAGCGGTGCCCTTACATCTAAAGAACTTAAATTCGGTGAAAACTCAAATTCGCCAGAAAGTGGACATAGGACCTTTCTGCAATAAGCGATTCAATTAGGATCCAGACTTTATCAGGCTAGTCTTATTTCGTCAGGACAAACCATTCTTGAAGTTTACAGTCCGCAGTTTGTGAACAGGTGCGCTTCGAGACACCCCTTTGCAGTACTGAACCGAACAATTTATGATACAATCATATCACCATTTGCATGAAGTGGAGGTCAGTATGAACAATTTGAACCTGTGGCGATGAACTTTTAGTTCTCTCAAGTCAACAGTAATTTTAAAAAAATGGTCTTTCTTTGCCACAATACGTTATCCCTTTAAGGCGATACATTATTTTTTCGGTCTAGAAAACGTGTGACAAAAATATTTATCTTAAAATAACAGTCTTCTTTAGTAGGAATATGGATATTTTTTAAAAAGTTAAAAGCAAACATTTTCAAATGAGAGAAAAATATGACATTTAAAAATAACGGATCTGACACGTGAGGAAAATTAACTCTGTCGTCTTGGTGGCATTTAAAAAAAAAAATCGTTTCTAACATTTCCTTTTCATACGTTATATATATATATATATATATATATATATATATGAACTCTTTTTTCGTTTTATATCTGGATTTTCTTTTTTTCTTTTGCTCATTCTGTATGTTTTTTATTCATTTCGGTCTACCAGGTGTATATGCTTAAATCCGCTGTTTTGTAGTCAGCAAAACACATGGTGTGTTCATAGAAAGCACAAAGCAAGTTATTCAAAGTACTTTCCCTCGCTAGCTACACATTTTGCCCACCTCTCGGGCGATTTGTGGATACCACGCCAAAAAAAGTCCTGCTCTTTTGAGGCAAATCACTCATCAAGCCATTTTCGGACGTCTGCATGCGAATCGAAGTGCTGCTCAGCAAGGGCGTGGCCCATCGGCGCAAACAGATGGTAGTCTGTAGGGATCAGGTCTGGTGAATAAGCGGGATGGGGTAGCACCTCCCACTTAAGTGTCTCCAAGTAGTTTTGGACCACTTTTGA
Source organism: Lepisma saccharinum (assembly GCA_022664845.1). Lineage (NCBI taxonomy): Eukaryota > Metazoa > Arthropoda > Insecta > Zygentoma > Lepismatidae > Lepisma > Lepisma saccharinum. The sequence goes on from JAGDQP010003227.1 coordinate 67,564, forward strand.
CGTGTGTGATGGGGCGTTGTCGTGGAGGGATATCAGCTTGTCATGTCTTTGTTGATACTCTGGTCTTTTTGCACACAGAGGACGGTGCACGTTGATCAGTTGTTGGTGGTAGCGGTGGGCATTGACAGTTCGACCCGGTTGCAACAGCTCAAAGTGGACGATACCCTGTTGATCCCACCAAACACATAGCATCGTCTTCCATCCGAAGCGATTTGGTCTCGAGGAAGATGTTGATGGTTGGCCGGGATCAACCCACGATTTCTGGCGTTTCGGATTCGCGGAATATATCCACTTTTCATCGCCCGTCATAATCCGATGCAGGAACGACTTTCTTCTTTGTCTGACGAGCAACATTTCGCATGTGTGTTGGCGTCTCTCCAGCTGCCGATCATGCGGCACCCATTTTCCGATCTTCTGAACCTTTCCCATGGCACGTAGATGCATGGAAATGGCTGCTTGAGTAAAGCCCAATTGCTCGGCAAGCATTTGTTGCGATTGGGTATCGTCCTCGTCCAACAGCGCCTACAATTGATGGTCCTCAAACTTCCTGGGCGGATTTTCACGCTTCTTGTCACTCAGGTCTCGGCACGTTGTTTCAGATAAAGCAGTGTCACCATAGGCCTCCACAAGCATTCGATGCGCGTCGGCAGCCGATTTCTTCAAATGGAAGCAAAAAAGCAGAGCTTCCCGCATATGCTCTTTTTCTGGCACAAAACTAGCCATGCTCACCAACGGAACACTGTGTTGTCGTCTGAACTTGCTGATTATGTGCACTGATTCATGTTGCCAGAGGTCGAACTCATCCACACAATATGGCGTGCCCATGTAGCTTCATACGCTCACGAACGCCATCTATGGGCAAACAGCGGATTTAAGCTTATATATTTAAGCGTATTTAAGTCAGCAACACTTGCTAGATCACATACTGTAACTGGTAACAGGAATAACACACTACTTTCGCAAGCGGAAGACATGTGGTTCCAAAACTGAACCTGAACCAAGTGTGGTTTGAGATGCTAGGCGAATGCCGATTTAGTACAGTGAATTAAAATCATGACGACTAACTTTTCCTTGGGAACATTATTATTGTTATTATTTTGTAAAAACAGGCCCATAATATATATTCTTTTAACAATGATTACCTTGGACCCTTTTATTCATTCGCTTTTATTAGGACGTTAATAACAATTCACTCACTCGTTTGCATGTGAAAATTGCACCATGTTCGAAGCAAGCAAGCAGTCTCTGCAAGCACCATGTTCAAAGTACTGGTAAAATAGTTATGCAAACACAAGTTTCATTAAACAGAAAGAAATATGTATTCTATACACTTAATTAAATTTATTTTTAATTCATACATCATGTGACGTATTCGTGGTACCATTTATTTTCATGAAGATTTTTTTTTTTTCGTTGGGTGTGAAGTAGATAAAATTTAAGAACATGAAAAAGAATAAATGCTTTCATAGTTTCTAATTTCAGAGCAGTAATAAAGGAGAGGGAGTAACAGGAGAGACGATATTGCCCTTAGGTATGCTTTTGCCACTGTTTCTCTATTTAAATATGATTTGTGTCCTACAAAAATAGAGGTTTTTACTCACACTAAATGCAGTTGTGTAAACCGCAGTTAATGTAAAAGCCAACTTCAAATATTTCAAACGATTATGAAACCCTTATGTGTGCAAGTTACGTTTTTTTTTTTAACATCAAGCAAAACTTTACGAGTTCAGAAAGTACCGAAAAGAAACAAACTTAAGGAAAAAGAAAGATACTTTCGCCTTAGGAAAGACATTAATGGCCAACTAATGCTGACAAATGTTGGTTCGTGTTGTACCACCGTGTCACGATGGCTTTAGTTCAGCCGTTGATTTGTGGAGCACAATTAATTGTAGCCGTTTCTCTTTTCGCTGTTTCCTCCCTCGCCTCTGCATCTTTTGCTATGTACCTTTTCTGTTCTTGTGTAGCGTACCCAATGGTGCAAACGTATTTAATCTTCTGATAGCAAATTATGTTTAACTTTTTGAATTGATAGTGTTACTATTCACTATTAATTTGCAGCTTGTCTTGCTATTACTAGTAAAAAAAAAGCTTGAAATATTGTGAACTATAATGTCATTGACACAGTCTAGTATCTCCCATTTGGGAGGTAAGCATGCCACCCGACTTCTTGTAATATTGAACCTTAAAAATGAGTGCAGTTTATTTTTTATGTATTTTACGAATTTGACATCTTAAAGCTTTAGACCCTGTTGCTGCTGTGCTGAGTGGAGACGGATGGATCAACAATACACCGTAATCTTAATTGAATGTACACTCCCATTTACAGAAAATGAGCAATCTGAAAGTTTGTCTGAAAAAAAATCCCAGTGGGGCAATATGGGACTAATATTTGAAGGGTGTGAGGCAAGAACATGGTAATCCACAATGTTAAACTTTTAAGAAATTCGATTTTTACTGCTGCACAAGTCATTTCCATTGGCTGAAAGCTGATTTTTCACGTAAAGCTATACATAAAGGCTTAAAATAATTGTACCAAATCAAAATAACGAATTTCTATTTTTCATGCTGCTGTGTGGGTTACCATGTTTTATTATTTATACCATAATATTCGCTACCTGAGTCACTCAAGAATAAATCTTTTCACTGAACTCGCTGTAAGAAATGTTTAATTTACAAATTCTTTTCCTTTTTAGTGGCAAGCTGGTATACTGCTCCTCGTTTCCCGCCATCTTAATTGTTGGTTACCATCTTATGAATCCCAAAATGTTACAATAGGCTTACCATAAGTAAATATTGCTGCCATCTCTGGAGCACAATTTGAAGTCGGATAACATTAAACGACGCGGTATGATTCCTTTCTATCGGGTGATGAATAACTCAAAAAATAAACATTTGTGGGTTACCATGTTTTTGCCTCACACCCTTCATTTAATGTAGACTTAAATATTAAATGAATATTTGGTGTATTCTGTTTATCATTTATATTGGTATGTTGTAACAACGTCCATCTTTTTAGTTTTTTTTATTGGCGATTATTTGTGGTTCGGAGTGTACATTCAGTCATTCTCGTAGTGTATTATTGGTAAGCAAACTAGTGAAAGCTTGAGGCAGATTGATCTGGCCCGGGAATCGAATCAGAGTCTTCCAGTAAGGAGGGGAACACGCCAAAGCTAAGTTGCCTTGCGTTTCTTGTATACAGGATGTTTTAAGAAATATCTGTCACAAACTGAAGAATGAATTTCTTACACCAGAACAATAAAAAAATAGGTTCCTTTGAAAACAGTTTTGAAGCGTGCGTAGATTCGAAGCTAGAGGTACTCGAATATGAAGGGGTATTGCCACAAATTACGCCATATCTCGATAAATGAAGTGGGTATTTCTATGCTTCCTTGTTTCGCAATGTCAGTTTCTTGACAGTTAAATTCTTAGGCTCCTTTGACACGACAGCATTCATGCTATAGTAAATATAGCATACTAATAGTGCCAACCTGTGAAAGCAAGAATGTTCCAATAAGGCAGGATGCTATGGTATAAATCATTTTTGCTTTTACATCCTGGCACTACTGCTAGAGATAAGATTCATTATAGCATAAATATTGTCGTGTCAAGCTGGCCATACGTTAGTGTCTGTGCGACACTCCCTCAAAACAGTAAAGGAACTTTTCTTATTTTCATGTGAGTAATTCACCCTTCAGGTTAGGACCAACTTTTTAAAAACACACTGTATAGAATGTGACTATTTTGGGCGACTGAAATCACATTTGTAACGTGCTTTGTTTCTTTGCCAGATAGATCGACAGGTAGCAGTAACGTTTCCTTCGCCAATATAAAGATGTAAGCAGGTTGTGAAAAACATGGAGTGAGAAAACCATAATGTAAACGAAGAGAGTGGTGACTGAAACTGAGAAATAAAATGGACGACGACGAAAGTAATGAAGTACAAGAATTGTAAATAGCGTTCTTTGGGAAATATAAATTAGAGAAAAATAAATGGATGCAAAAATAATAATAAATAATTATGCAATCACGAAGAAGTATATCTCGGTTTCTCTGTAAATCGATGAACAAGTTGAAAAAAATATTTAATTTTCTGTCGAATATTATGGTATACGAAGCAGAGAAGAGGTGAGAAAATTGAGATTGGTTCAAAATGTCGACCACGATGAAATGGAAAGTGTCAGCTGGGTCTAAACGTTAGGTATTACTGGGAGAAGGTGAGAGAAGAGTAATACTAGGAAGTATTAAAGGAATTAAGATAAAAGAAATTGATTAAGACTGTTTATGTTGAGTTTATATATTCATGGATGTAATACAGGGTACGGCTGAAGGGAAAGAGGAAGAAGGAAAATAGTAAAAACGAAACGGAAACCGATTTACTGAAAGTGGCATCAGTAGACGAACATCAACCAGGAAACAATAGGAAAGGAAGACAAGAGTCTGTATTAACAGGTATAATCCCGGTATTCGCTTTCATCTAGTAAGAAACAAGTATAAAAAAAACATATTCCAGCTTGCTGTACAAGATGTGGAAATCGCTGTGAGACGGGAAAATACTAGTGACATCCTCATATAGTTACAGACCGTTCCAGAATGTCACAGAAATAACCTCCTGAATTTTTTATTTGTCGGTCGAGAAACTCATCAGTAGATGGCTGTGCGCTTCTCTATATTGTGTGCCAAGGGTGTTTCGTCAATAGTTTATTGGCAGCTGAGCGAGATAGGAAAAGACATACCAAATGCCCGTTTTCTTTTCTTTTTGAAACACATGACCTCATAAAGGTAGTTCTCGTTCTCTTTTCGTCTCGTCTCTACTACGTATAAGAATTTATATAGTCTTTGGGGGTCATAGAAATGACGTAGAAAAAGGTGAAAAAAAAAGAGGGAAACTGTTATCGATAGAAAGTCGATTTTGTGGTACTTCTAGCTATACAGGTCTCTTCCTCATTCTCTGCCCCCTTCCCACTCGCACACTAACACACCCATTACACAAATACAGTAAGCTCTTGGGAGACACGAAACCAATATTTGACGCATTGCCCTATCTCTGGTATTTTCTGGCTCTTTCCTATATAATGAAAGATGCAAAACTGGGGTCCCATGGCGGCTGTAAAGTCATTTTATCGAGAATTTACACGCAACAGCATGAGAGAGAAGAGGATAGGGCTAAACGTTTCGAAGGAAAGTATTGGATCTGAAACGTGTTTTGCACTTGGTTGCTATATGCGACTTTTATTTTTTAATGAATTAATTTTAGTGCTTTCAAGACGCAACTTTACTGTTCTGATTATAGTAAAGGCCACAAATCATGAATCGGGGATCCCAATGGAACATATGCCAATCGACGGAGCATAGCGAACTCATTACTATACGAAAATCTTAGCGGTAGAGGGCGTCCGTGTCAAACGTCAGAACAAATCAAAGTTAACATGGAGGTCTAGACGTCGGGAAGTGGCGCTCCCATCGCCCAGTCAGTTTTACTGGCTGCAATCAGCCCTGGCAGCTGCCAACATCGTTGCTGCCTATGGGAAGTCCAACAGCAGGGCCAGAGTGCTTCTCTGTTGAGAATTTTTACTTCCCACTAGCGTAGGGGATTGGCGACCCCATCGCAGGTCTACGGACCGCAACGTGATGACACCATCACATAGCCCGAGCAGCAGACCATCGCTGTTCGTATACGGCGTAGGGAATTAGCGACCCCATCGTCCAGCTGGCTTTTGCTGGCTGCAATCAGCCCTCGCAGCGAGACATCTGCGCTGCTTGAAAGGAGGACCAGCCGAGAGGATTTCATTTACATTCACCCCATTTTTCATGCACAGATGACTCATTATTTCATCTCCTCTTGTGCTGCGACTTGCACCTCCATGCAATGCTCAAGGATGTGACAGGATGTACTTTCATTGACTCTGGCCCCTGGGATCTGAGGAAAGGGGGCGGAACCATTGGATAGCGCCTAGTTCTTGACAGCAGATTCTTGGATGGTCTAGCTCGTTGAGACTGGGAAGTGCGCCATTGGGGAGCTCTTCGGACCTTTGGTCTCGCCAACACTCGGGGGAGTGGGTGTCCCAAGTATCCATCAGTCGGGAGTACAAGTGATTTCGACGCCAAGTCATTGGACTTCTCCTCGATTTCCAGCTTGCTGACAAGCGTGATGAGGGTAGTACCCGGCAGCCTCGTTGGCTCCTCAGAACGAAGACGGAGAAGTGTGGACATTTACGGCTTTCATTCATCATGGCTCCACCACATCCTAACAAGTCGCCTTCGGAGAAAGAGAGAAAGAAACAGAAGAGACAGAATGAAGATAAAGTCACTGATGTAAGCAAGAAGGCGCATACAGCTAGCGAATCAACCAGTGACAAAGAAGCTAAAATTGAAGTAGAGGAACAGACAAGTATCGTACCGAATAACACGCGATATCTTGTAATTAAAGTTAAGAATGAGACAGAACATCCATGTGGTTTGAAGGGATTATCCCCTTTCATCATACAAAGGCAACTTGCTCATGTTGCCGGTGAACTGAAAAATGTTAAAAAGCTTCGCAACGGCACACTCTTAGTGGAGACGTCTAGCGATAAACAAACAACTAATTTCATGAAATTGAAGTCACTAGGTCAGTTTCAAGTTCATGTTGAACCACACCGTCAACTAAACTTTACTCAGGGCGTATGTTCTTGTTGGGATTTGCAAGATGTCCCTGAAGAGGAGATTAAGAATGAACTTGCCAGCCAAGGTGTCGTTAATGTTAGACGAATTAAAACTCGAAAGAGTGGCGAACTCCAACCCACGAGCTCGCTAATTTTAACGTTTGCCATGCCACAGCTTCCCAGGGACGTGAAGGCAGCTTTCTATTGCTTACCTGTCCGTCCTTATATACCGAGTCCGCTCCGCTGCTTTAAATGTCAGCACTATGGACACACCAGCACGTCGTGTAAGGCGACCTCTGCTGTATGTGCAATATGCGGTACCAGTAGCCATGGTGCGGATCCTTGCACGCCACTGAAACCTCAGTGTGTTAATTGCAAGGGTGATCACATGGCCTGGTCGCGTGACTGTACGGTATTTAAAGAGGAAATACGAATTCGAGAGCTGATGGTTATTGAGAAAATATCTGCAGGTGATGCAAAACGTCGAGTACGAGAGTCTCAACGCACCCTTTCATCTGGTGCGTTTTCTACGGTCGCGGCAAGACTACCAGTTAAAACTGTCTCGGTTGGCACCCAGACAGTTTCTGTGTTAACTCAAACTGAGCGACCTCAAGGTGACAAGTCTCCTACACAACGCCAAGCCTCAACATCTCCTCAAGCTACGCCGAGGTATACTGAGAGACAAATGTCTCCCGCGCAGTCTCTTAGGACTCCACGGGCTGTTTCTACTCTTCGTTCCCGTAAACTTGCACGAACTAGTCGTATGTCACCACTAGCTACTAGCATCAAGCGTCTTACCACTGTTCTTGCCACTCAGCTGGCACATCAAAATTCTCCACCTGTCGCTAATGTGCCGAGTTCATCCCTCAAATCAGATATGATTGAGGACGATCTGATGGACTCGGAGTATACTGTAGTTGGAAAGGGAGGGAAATTTAATAAACCTCGACTGAAAAGGTAATATTTTTATTAATCTTCATCCCAATGGCTATGCTCCAATGGAATCTTAACGGATTTCATTCCCACTATGAAGAACTGCAAGTCTTGTTATCAGATCTTTCCCCTGTTGTCGTTTGCTTTCAGGAAACCAAGTTTAAAACAACTGAATCTGTGATATTGAAGGAGTATACACTCTATCGCACAGATTTTCCCACGGATGGTCGCGCATGTGGCGGTGTTGCAATTGGTGTTGTTGATACGCTGTATTCAACACCTGTCCACATTGCTACGAACCTACAGGCGGTTGCTGCTCGCGTCCACCTTGAGCAGCATGTTACAATCCTGAATTTATATATCACAAGGGAACAAGACTTTACGCTCCTTGACCTTCAGAATCTCTTGCAGCAGTTACCCCAACCTATAATTTTAGTTGGCGATTTTAATTCCTATAACGTTATTTGGGGTAGTATTCGTACAGAAGTTCGCGGTAGAATAATTGAATCGTTTATTGACGCTTCAAACTTGGTACTATTAAATACTGGTGCTAACACGCATTTTAGTTTGGCAAGTGGCACATACTCAGCGATAGATCTGTCTCTCTGCAGTGCAGTTGTTGCACCCATGCTGGCATGGCGTGTACATGACGATCTATGTGGTAGTGACCACTTCCCAGTTATTTTAGACTTTTTAAACCTTTATCAAGCAACACGCAAATTACCGCATTGGCATCTGAAGCGTGCTGACTGGACTAAATATGCTACTAGTGTCCAACTAGTTGATCAAGGAGATTTGCCCCTGAATGATTCGGTTGAGTACTTCAACCGTGAAATTTTGCGAGCTGCCAGATGTTCCATCCCTCAGTCTGGCCGAACGCCACGTCGGCGTTCTGTTCCCTGGTGGAACGATGAGCTCGAGGTAGCACGGCGACGGCGCAGTCGCGCTCTACGGGTGTTCAACCGATATCCTACAGCGGCAAATTTGAATGCAGTTCGACAGTCACAAGCTTACATTCGACGTCTTATGAAACAAACTCGGCGTACCTCCTTTCGTGAATACGTATCGTCCATTAATTCACAAACGCCAATTCGAGACGTGTGGGAACGGGTCAGACGTTTGCAAGGAAATTGTCGCTGGGAGCCACTAACTGCTCTGAAGCAGAACAATCTCTTGCAGACTGACCCAGAAGATATAGCTAATCTTCTTGGAGCAGCCTTCGCAGCAATATCCAGCTCTCAGCACTATAGTGCTAACTTCGTAAACATTAAACTAGCGGCAGAGATAATACATCTACGGTTTCACTCTAATAATTTGGAACACCATAATCTCTCTTTCACCGAGTGGGAACTTGAAACTGCCTTGCGGGATGTTAGAAACACATCCCCTGGACTGGATGATATTCACTATGAAATGCTGCGACACCTTCCCTCCCAAGGAAAGGTCTTCTTGCTAAATCTGTATAATCAGATTTGGAGGACTGATAGCTTCCCTGCTAGTTGGCGAGAAGCCATTGTAATTCCGATTCTGAAACCTGACAAAGATAAACTGAACCCCACAAGTTACCGGCCGATTGCTCTCACTAGCTGCGTATGCAAGCTATTTGAGAGAATGATAAACCGACACCTAATGTGGTACTTGGAGCATAACAACTTGCTTTCTAATGATCAGTGTGGGTTTCGCCAGTACCGATCAACTGTCGACCATCTTGTCAGGTTAGATCTATTGTGCAGAACTCATTCCTCCGGAATGAACATGTTCTTACTGTGTTCTTCGATTTAGAGAAGGCCTATGATACCACCTGGAGATATGGGATACTACGCCAGCTTCATGATTGGGGCATAAGGGGCCACATGGCCCATTTTATATCAAATTTTCTTCGCGATCGCTATTTTCGTGTCCGTGTTAGTGATCGTTTCTCAGAGCGTTATTTACAGGAGAATGGCGTACCTCAAGGGAGTGTGTTGAGCGTAACACTGTTCGCTATTGCAGTGAATAGTGTTATGGCTTGTTTTCGCCCTCCTATACAAGGTCTTTTATATGTCGACGACTTGACGATTGTTTGTAAATCTGCGAATATCAACCTCGCAGCCCGACAGATCCAGTTGACGCTGAACCGTCTTGTTGACTGGTCACACCAGACTGGTTTTCGTTTTTCACCAACGAAGACAGTCTGTGTCCACTTCTGCCGTAAACGAACTTGTTTCGTTGACCCGGATCTCTTTCTTGGAGACAGACAACTCCAGTTCGTCGAGGAGGTAGGATACCTCGGTTTATTATTTGATACCAAGTTAAATTGGCGTAGTCACCTTCGCCAAATTAAAATTTCCTGTACGAGAGCTCTGAATTTATTGCGTGTTTTAAGTCATCCCACTTGGGGGTACTGATCGTACAACCTTGTTGCGCCTTTATCGCGCACTCATTTTATCTAAGCTTACCTATGGTTGTCACGCTTATTCCTCTGCACGTTTTTCAGCGTTACATAAGCTGGATAGTGTCCATCATGCTGGAATTCGACTCTCCACTGGCGCGTATCGCACAAGTCCTGTCACCAGTCTTTGTGTTGATGCCGCTGAGCCACCGCTCGAGATTCATAGGATGTACTATGCGCTGAGCTATCTTGCTAAGATCTCATCTTTGGCAAGGCACCCAGCACATAACTTAGTGGTATACCCAGTCCAACGAGCCCTATATGAACGCCGTGGTCACGCTACCCGACCACTTGGCATCCGAGCATCAGAGTTGTTGGAGAATCTTAATGCAGACCGCCCAACTGTCTGTCCTGTCCGTTTTAGTCTCCGGCCGCCGTGGACACTTGCCCGCCCACGGATTGATCTTTCCTTGTCACGCCTCAAGAAATCGGAGACTTCCATGATTGAATTCCAGCAACGTTTTCTTGCGTTGCAGAGTCAGTACCCACGTTTTATCTCTGTTTTTACCGATGGATCCAAATCAGATGAATCTGTTGGATGCGCGTTTGTTGTAGAAGGGGAAGCCCGTCAATTTTGTCTTAATCCCAAAGCCAGTATTTTTACTGCTGAGCTATATGCTCTTTTAAAGGCTTTGGATTTTAGTCTTGTTCATGGTTTCAATCGCATCCTTGTTTGTACAGATTCAAAGAGTGTTCTTCAAAGCCTCGAGAATATGTATTCGAAACATCCGCTCGTGCAAGATATTCTCTGTAAGACACACGCCATCTGCTCTGCCGGTGGTGAGGTTGTCTTTTCGTGGATACCAAGTCATGTTGGTATCCATGGCAATGAATTGGCAGACGAAGCTGCTCGTGAGGCCTCTTTAGGAGCTAACATTGATATTTCGCATGTCCCATTTCAGGACATGATGATATATTATAAGCAGGTTACGCGGAATGAATGGCAGTGACGATGGGATGACGTAGCTGTTAATAAACTGAAAGAACTTAAGTTAACTGTTGCTCCATGGAAGTCATCTTCCCGAGGTAGTAGGCGTGAAGAAGTCCTTTTATGTCGTCTACGTATAGGACACAGTCGCCTGACACACGGTTATTTGATACGACGATTGGATCCACCACATTGTAACAATTGCAATGTGGTTTTAAGTATTCGTCACATGCTTTTAGATTATCCCGGATATAATCATCTCAGACAACGTTATAACATCCCCAATGACATGGCGTCATTGTTAGGGGATGACCCAGGTATGTTGCGGAGAGTTTTTAGTTATGTCCGTGAGACAGGTTTATCTCCGTCTCTCTGAGATGATTATGTCACATAGCTGTTAAGTTTTATGTAGTATTATTTTATTTTTGTGAAGGCCTATTTACAGCCTTCACATTTTTACCTTTTATGCTAAAGACAATATACATCTTTAGTTTTTACTACGATTTTATTTTTCTGAAGAGCTTAGATCTTCAGCTTTTATATGGTTTTATAATTTTAGTTAACAGCTATTTTTAGACGTGACAAAGATAAGGGGCTTCCCCCGTATCGGGACGGGCGTAAGCCATAGTGCTGTTACCGCCTATACATTTCATTTTATCTTATGGAGGTCTAGACAGTGCATGTGAAAAGATTCGGAACGGCTAAATATCTCGGTTAGAACAACTTTTCTTGAACAATTGCAAGAGAACATTGTCACCAAATCATCAGAGCTGAACTCCAGAGATGATCTAGCCAAACTCCTTGTGCGGGGCCCTGTGTAGTTTGATTTTTTCAAATGGGACCCCCCACTTTTCATTGCGGATTCTGCATCAACGGGTAAAACTACGTATGTCAGAAAATATATTTGAAAAAATGTAGAATATTAGCCATGACCCCCACAGGGCCGAAAATGAATCAGTAGTGAGAAGTTTTGGAATGACTAAATCTCTGTTAGAATGCGCTGTTTCAAAAAAATGCAAGAGACAAAAATTCCAGAAAAGCATTAAAGCTAGCCAAATGGACTGTGCGGGATCCATAGTGTCCAAGTTCGATTTTTCAAACGAGACCTCCACTTTTCATTCCAGATTCTGCATCTACGGGGAAAACCACGTCAAAATATGTTCTAAATGGGCTCCAAAGAGCCCAGAACAGATTAATAGTGAGAATCCCCGGAACTCTACAGTACCTTAATGGAAGACTATGAAATCTTACTGGCAAGTGAAATTTGTTTTTAGAAAAGCAACAGAGCAATCGGACAATGTGTATGCCCCATCGGACCGAAATTTGATATATAGTATAATGTAGGTGTGTTCGGAATCGGAATGAAACTTTCTGTGATTCCGGAAATGCGGAACACCGGAAATTTGGAATGTCGGAATTTTGGAATGTCGAGCATCATCACCAAATGGTAGAAAAGAACGGTTCACCACCAACAGACAGATCGACAAGACATGTTATTTTCACAATTAAAACTTGCTGTAATACAAAGTAAAGGATTCTTACGATGAACGTCTGAGCCTGAAGTGCCTAAAACCCTTAAATAACATTAAAATTCTAATTTAGAATTTCGTAAAGTCGGGATTCTGGAAAATCTGAATTTCGGAAAGTTGGGCTTCCGGAATCCAAATAATTCCGGAATTGACTTTAGACTTCCGAACACCCCTAGTATAATGACAGCTGTTAGTTCAGGCTCTTACAAGTTGAAAGGTATACATACTAGAATAGTCAAGACAGGAGTTAGTGTGTGGAAGCGATAGAGAAAGAGAGCGATCAGGTAATCACAAGTCTATTTTGATCAAAATCCTATCCTGATGTATTTTCCCCTATAGTCAGAATCTGGAATGTAAACCATGTGGGGATCAATTGGGCCTAATAGGTCCCACACACGGCCCGCTTTCCTGTTCGATTGCTCTGTTACTTCCCTCCGAATTTTTCTTCTGCCAGTAAGATTTCATAGTCTTCCATTAAGCTATTGTAGAACTTCGGGACTTCTCACCATTAATCTGTTTTGGACCCTGTGGAGTCCATGATCCATCAGGACATAATTATTCTGACGTATTTTTTCCCGTAGATGCAGAATCTGAAATGAAAAGTGAGTGTCCTACTTACATATTCGAACTTGGGGCCCACACAGAGTCCCTCATAAGAAGTTTGGCAACTCATCTGATAGCTCTGATGATTTCCTGACAATTTTGTCTCTTGCAATTTTTTCGAGAAATCTTGTTCTAACCGAGATATTTATCCGTTCCGGAACTTTTCGTATGCACTGCCTAAGACCTCCATGTTAACATTGATTTGTTCCGACGTTCGACACGGACACCTTCTGCCGCTGCGATTTTCGTAAAGTAATGAGTTCACTATGCTCCATCGTTGACCCATTCGGATCCCCGATTCATAACCTTTACTTGTAAGTGTATACCTTATTTATTAGATGCTTGAAAACAGTGAATATGTTACTCATTTTTGTTTTGTAGATCTGAATCAAGAAATTAGACCATTTGGCGTGTGCTTGGCAAGCTAGACCAATTGACGTGTGGTGTGGTCAGCACGGTATCCAGATCTTAATGCCGCATATTCAGTGGTAACGAATCGGGGGATGCGTTTCGTTAGCTTATTTCCTAGAACTATTGAGGGGTTATTTATAACTACAGACAGTAGAATTGCTTGAAAAAAAGGGGTTTAAATTTCTTGAGTGTAAATGTTAAAAAATCGTGAGTCTAGGTGAAATTTCTTGAGTACAAGGATATATTTATTGATTAGTTACAAATTATAAATAAGTGTTTCTAATTACTCTTTGACTCCGACTCCCTTCCCAGAAGAATTTCTAAAAAAAAAAAAATCTTAGTATGCCTGGCGACCAAAGAGCACTTTTTGAACCCATTTTAATGAATGTAGACTAGATAGGTTCATAGATTTTATCATTATCTTATTCAAAGAAAATCCTTTTAAAGGCCCCTTACAGCCTTATTTCACGTATTCGCTTTGTCTTCAGAAAGCCCTTCATCGCGAATACCACCTAATGCATACACTAGATGGGAAACCATGTTAGCAAATTTGCTACCAGTTATGGAGGATTCAGTGTACTACATTCTAACATTCTCCGTACTATGCGAGTCCGATGATAGATTTCATTTCTCGATTGTTTAGGGCTTATTTTCGTGAATGAATTAATAAAATGGTACAATTTCTTGATTAGAGCTCAGAATTTTTAGATACAAGCAAAATATTCAAATTTTGCAAGTGTTTCGTGAGTTAAAAAGCACGTTTTCACAAAATGTTAACCATCTGTCTACTCTATGTGATTTCGTGACTCTTTAAAATTTTCACAGTCCCTACTTTTAATCTACCACTCAAGAGGAGTAATCTGTAATACCGGTACAATTCAACTACTCCATTTTTAAACTGACAAAGAAAAGAATTACCAAAGCGTAGCCATGCGAAGTATTTGGAAATCCACAATGACTCTTCCTTTCACCAATGGATAGACTTGTTTTACCTAATGATCTTAGAACGGGTTCGTTACATCCTGCACTTTTGTAAACGATCTTAAATGAATCGATTATATGAATTAGAACTCTCACTAGAGGTGTCATTGAAACAGGAATTGTCATTGGAGCTGTCACCGGTACATGAAACTGGAACTGTCACTAGAGCTACTACCGAAATAGGAAACTGGGGGTGCATCCTAAATACACTCTTCATCTTCTATTTCCTTTCCTACCAGAAGGTCGACCATCTTAAGCACTGTTCATATAACGTCTTCTCTTTTCCTTGTGCTCTTTTTTGCCTCCTTTGGCCAAGGATACATCCCATCGCGGCCTTTAGCATTCAGTTGTTCCATGTAGAAACTAGCTCCACCTATGAATTTACCGATGAAGAAAGCAATTGCGCATAAAAACAAGGAAGCAGGGAGGAAGTGATCTGGAGTAGAAACCGGTGGTCTAGGGGGGATAGTCACGCGCGATTAGCATCTTGTCTTCTCTTGTTCGTTTCATTGTATCAATGGAGTTAGTCGTTCCTTTCATTGTTTGTTTATTCTTTCGTGGTATTTTGGAGATTCTGTTGAAAATAAGATTCTGTTGTTATTTGCATTAAACAACAACATTTAAAAAAATACAGGGGAAGACACCATTTATTTTAGGTAAGCGTCTTCTTGCGTTGTTGGGGATATTTTCAAAATCAAATGAAGTTTTGTTAAAGCACGATTCTTAGTAGATGCTGTATGTGGTGCTGCCCAACCTCTTCTGCTCTTGTGTACAAGATAGAAAAATACTACAATAAATGATCTGATGTTTTACTGGGTTTTTTTAATATCTCGTTGTATTGCCTCTTTATGAATTGAATTTGAAGTATAACTTTCAGCATCTTTCAATCGGACCGGCATATGGTAAAGGAAATAATGGGAAAGGTAGCGGTCAGGATCTTACTTACGTGCCATTCCGGTATTCGCTTAGTAAAGAGGGAAACCCTGAAAAATCTGTCAGAATGGTCGCCCGTGAGGTTCGAACTTGAACTTTAATTATTACTTTCAGGCATCTAAGGCTCAGGCTGGGTCAGGGGAGGGGAAAGGATGCGGGTAGGTGTCTGCCAGGGCCTAAGTTGAAGGTACCATCCAGGCGTTTCCTTGGCATGACTGAGGAAAACTGTGGAAAACCTCAGTCAGGATTGTCAGGAAGGGAAGGAGCTGACCAGAGCCTAAGTTGAAGGTACCATCCGGCATTTGCCAGATGTGACTGAAGAAAAACCTGTCAGGATGGTCGGTCGCTGATATCGAACCTAGGACCTCCAGAATGATAATCTAACGCTCTACCAGTGATCTGCCAGACCTCTGTGGGGGTGTTACTCCCAAATTTTCTAGAAAACCGTACACTTTAAAATTTATACGGTCAAAAATCGGTAGAAACCGTGCATGACCCCTCCCTGACTTTACACCCCCGCAAACTGAAAGTACTTGAGGAATCCCTGCGCTGTACCAACTGAACTACGGCCGCTATGTGTTTTACAGAATTTCACGAGCCGAGCTACAGGACAACGGTGAGCAGTATCCATCTTATGTACATTAATAATGACAGTTGCAGCTGTATTCCGTCATCAAAAGAGGATATGCGAATATTCAGGATGATTCTTCTTGTTCGTATTATTTACTTAACACACTATATACATAGTTCTATTGAGGAATAGAAAATGTCACAAAATTGATTTCAAATAATATGCAGTTACTCTGTAAACATTACAGCAATTTGTTGCACGCATCACGTTGTTGATAATTTCTATACTGTAATTTCTTTTGCACTGCATTTTGAACGCTTTGAAACCTTTTGGCTGATTTATGTAAAAATACAATTTACAAACAGCACTGAAACATTTATGTGTAGCTATTCCCTGGAAAGTCTTTCAAAGAGATGAACGTGAACAATTGCAGTTGCAATGAAAGACCTGCTCACTGGTCGGTACAAGTAATGAATAAATAAGGAATATGACCAAGAGCGCCCATGTTACAATTTCCTGGGGAGAAGGGACAAGGACAGGGCCCATACACACACTGCCTTCTTTTTTGTTTTGACTGACATGATCCCCACATTTTGTGCCATTTAATATAATTTTCTCCTACTAGGGGAGGAGGGGCTAGTGCCCCCTTGTATGACCATGTAAACAATTGTCATAAATATACAAGCCGTACAATACTCCTCGAGCGAAGGAGATCAAAACATCTTGCAAAACGAGTACAACTGCGTAGTTAGAGGTGTTTGCTTTTTCAGTTAGAGGTGTTTGCCTACGATATCACAAGAACAAATCCTATCCCACCACCCGCTGCACAGTTGTTTACGTTCTTAATGCTTTTCAAAGATGTCGCTATATTCGCCAAGTGTACAACGTCCATAATACTTCCTTTCCTAGACTCCTTCCAAGGTTGCTTCACTTGATTCCTTTGATTTCTCAGCAAAAGGAAGGAAAGGAAACATTTAGAAATCGGCCTGGAACTCTCACTGGAGCAGTCACTGAATCATAGAACTGGAACGCTCACTGGAGCAGTCGCCAGAACAGGAAATCGAACCGGAAATGTCACAGGAACTTTCACTGAAGCTGTCACCGGAATTGGAATGGGAACTATTACTGGAGCTGTTACAAGAATAGGAATCTTTCAACAATAAGAACTTGCTTAAGATAGAAAACCAGAAGTGGTACAGCTATGTTTTGAAGACGCTAAACTCGCCTCACGTTACTCCCACCCAACAGCGTCGTTATGGGTCGAACCTTTTGGACTTCTGTATCCTTGTGATTAGACAGACACAGACAGAAACAAGCTTTATTATTTAGTGATTTATCTCTGTTCATCTTGAATAAGTTTATATATATATATATATATAATAAATCACAGCCATATTCAATCCACTACTGGATGAGGCCTCTTCTCGAAGGGAGGAGTTGGTCTACTGCTCCCACGCTGACCAGACGTGTTGGGAGAGGAGAGCCGAAGCCCTCACTGTGATCGCCACTGTCTTTTATTCACAGCAGCTCCCCAATTGTTCTCACAACACCGAAGTTTTTGAGCCCCCACCGGGAATCGAACCCGGGACCGCTCGCACTGAAGTCGAGCGCGCTACCGACTTGGCTACGCAGGAACGCATATATATATATATATGTTTCTCAGACTCGGTACACGAGATAATATAAAAAGTGAAACCGAATAGCTAAGTAAATAGTGGATATAAACGAAAATTCCCTCGCGCTTCCTATCATACCAGACTCAACGGAAGAAAAGAATGGTTCCATGTAGTTTGGATATTCTGGATGCAAGGTTGATGATAGCATAATTGGACTCACAGATTACTCTTTTGTTCCTGGAACCTAACCGCACTTGACACATTTTCTCTTCATAAGAGTGCTCCGTTAATGACTGGTGGCTCCAAAAATGGGTAGAGAACACAAATTCGTGCTTGTTTTCGTCTGCGTGGGAAAAATGTTGACCAAGAGCATTTAGGTTAACACCCATTCTTTAAGAACTGTTTTCACTCTTTACCTATTTGATGACGTTCTCTGAAACGAAGTTAAAAATATAAAGAATAGAAAATCGAAGGTGTCTGATTACTCTTTGGCATTTACTGTTGAACTCGCCCACCTCATGTTTACAAAAATCGCCACACCCATCTATATTCATTAAAAAAAAACTAACATTGTTCTGTAATCAGAGTACCCGTACCGAAGTTAAGGGGTGGGATTATTTTCTTTAGATAAACATTGTTTGAGTCTCCGAGGTCAATTTCTTTTTCCTTAATTTTCTTTGGTGTTCACCAGAAAGCTAAATTAACTTTCTTCCTCTCAAAGTTATTTTAAGATAATTTAAAATACAGAGAATTTTATAATTTATTATAGAAGGATAACAAAGAGAGATTTAAAAAAAAAAACGATGGAAGATGATAACAAAGCAAAGAAACAGGTTGTAATTTCCTACTAGTGATCGGATTTTTACTTTCTATATTTAAAAATGTTGGTCAGCCAATATGCATTATCAGTACCTAGTTTGTTTTGACTGGTTCAGGGGTTGCGGGCTTGTCTCGTAAACTCGACTACTAAACTGGACGTCGCGTCGGTCATTACTCTTCCTTGGTGACATCAATTGAATGCTGAAATGATATTAAGAATGTTCGAAATTGCGCAATAATGACAATGTTTTGCGTAGTTTATAGAACTTATACAAATCTGCATTGCATGTTTAGGAGGAAGGAACAGGGTTCCCGTCATTAATGTGAACTTGATTTTTTTTTTTTTTTTTTTCGTTTTTTTGCTCCATGTATTGATAGTTTGCTTCTGTTTCACTCATCCGTAATGGTCCGATCTCTATATAACATGGCAGTTTCCAGGTAAGAATAATAAGCCCAGAACACAAGCATTCCACGCCTCATTCAGACATTCGGCTATTTGTTTGACTTGTGACAAACATCTTAAGCGAAATTGAATTGAATTGATTTTGTCTTTTGGTATCTTAGACTCAGGCCGAATAAACAAACTTGAGTTTCTGATTGAATTGAATTTTATTTAAGATCTTTAAACAACTTTGGCTCAGGCCGTCGAGTTTCTAAAATGAGAGAACTATGCTATCTGATAGCTTTTTAAGACATGACAGATGCATCAAGAAAACTATGAAGAGGAAATAAGCTTAAACCATCAAATCAACCTTATCAGCCTGTCCACCTCTATTCAGTCCTTACACTGACAAACTGAATATTGTACTTTCAACATAAACCATATTTATAGTAAATTTTTTCAAGCAGGCCATGTCAGAAATTTGAAGATAAACCACTACCTCTAACGTGCTTCAAATAGGTGATACGAAAGTAAACCATACGGAAATTTCCTCTCCACTTACTAAGCTAGAAAACATATGGAACTGAGACAAAGTTGAAATTTTGTGTATGTTTTTCAAGTTGACCTTGTCATTGGTTATCAACTCGCTTTCAGTTATTTAGTAGCCATCACGATGAGTGAAAAAGCTATACGTAACTAGTTTCGTTGCGCAACGCATTAAGAGTCAAGTTTTCAATGAACAAACGTAACACAAAACAACGAGAATGCACTGAACCATTGCAGAACATCCCCCATAGAGCCCTAATTTATTGCCGTATGAGTATCGTATGTTTGAAGCATTTAAGAAGGCGTTGGGAGGACAGTGATTTTACTGATTTGCAATGAAGAGGTGAAAGGGTTCGTTTGTACAGACCTTGTCATGAAGAAACCAATTATATCCCGAAATAATTTATTATTATTTATTTTTTCTATAAAATTCAGTAATTGTTGTGAACATCTAAAGATGCAGTTTTTGTATACACAAAAAGTACTATAGGTGTATACATACTATATATTCATATAATAACCCGAATAAAGAGTCTTCAATGAACAATTATAGTATAAATATAAAGCTAACATGTATACAGTATCTTACTCCAAATTACGAATCACATTGTTTCACAGAAATTGAAGGATTTGAGACAAGTTTTCCAGCTTTAAATTCATAGAGAACTGCCTAATAGCACTCGCCCAAGTCGAGACAAAACTTTAAATTTTCTCTGTTCTTAAACGAAAGGCCTCTCCCCCCAAGAAAGAGGGCGAAAGGATGATTAACATTTACTTAACGTTTCTTCTCAGTTTTTTCCTACTCTCATCTCGCCTATACAGCTGCTAGCTAGTGATTCTAGATATTTTACACCACTTTAAGCTAATTGGAAATACCCCTCTACCCTCAATTTACATAGACTTAAAAGAGAAATGAAGGTGTGCATGAAGGTGGTTGTCCAGGGAATGAAAGAGGTGATAATAACAGGGTGAGTCATATGTTCGTAGCGTTTTCATGGATAGTGTGCAGCACCCGCCTCCCCCTGTACCACAGAAGCCTATTCGGCGAAGTACATCCCATCACACTGTATGGTTCTTCTCCAACGTTCCACCAGTGACACAAGCCCCTGACGATACCAGGCTGCAGGCTTTGAAGCAAAGAACTCAGTAATGCCAGTTGTCACATCATCCACGGAATGGAATTGTCTGCCCCGCAGGAAGTGTGCCATGGAACGAAACAGATGATAATCAGATGAAAATCGGGACTGTAGGGGGTGGGGGTAAAATGTCCACGCCATCCATGTTCGCAATGTGCTGGCGGACTCTTCTTGATCTGTGGCATGGAGCGTTGTCAAATTGGAGGAGCAGCCCCTTTTTCCAGTAATGGCGCAGAAGCACACGATACACAAGTTTCTCCTGAGCCATTGTCTTGCCAACTGTGTATTCAACGCGTACGCGTAGTTCCTCCCACACACAGTTAGCGCTGTGATCAGACAGACACGTGACACGCTTTCTGCCACCACCACCTTCACCTGTTCTACACGTTGCACATGGTTTTCCGGCATCGAGTGGGCGGGGCCACCCAACGCTACGAACATATGACTCACCCTGGTATTTGGTCCAAGGTCCTGGGAGTACGGTGGATGGCATGGGTAGCTGTATATTATCCCTTGCTACCCTCAACCATGCGACCTGGCATTGTCAAGAAACACTCATGCTGACTGAAGTGCTTGTTGCATACGTTCCAACTGCTGGTATGGTTTGGCCTGATTATAGCAGCTCGTAGTGTACCATTTGGCGACGAGTCCTTCATGTACAGAGCATAATCTGCGTAGGTTTAAAAGTTAAAGACAGTCGAAAATCTTCACACAAAAACTCTACAGGAGCACTTGAAAAAGTAACGTAAAAAGGTTTAGCTAAAAAAAAATTCAAGCTAGACAACACCAGAAAAATAAAATACCGGGAACTTTTCCCAAAACTTAACGAGACAGAGAAGAAGCGTAAAACAAATTTTGTCCAAACACTGATGAATATGCTGTTAATTTGGAAGATGCCTGAAAAACAAAAATAGAAAACATCAATCAGGTTCCGAAGTGTAGAGGCAACATCAGTCTAAAAAGTCCTACAAAGTACCTTAAAGAACTGACCCACTATTTCAAGATCCTCGGTATTGGAGAAGAGGACCGTTTGTACATATTAGAAAGAGCGATGGTTGGTAGCGCTAAAGGATGATTGCACTTGGTAAAACACCAAATTAGCAGTATAAAAACTTCTGCTATAAATTTATTTAAAAAATATGCAAGCAAAAAAGTACAGAAAACAAAAAAAAGCTTAATAAAACGGATGTGCTGACATAAACGGAATTTTAATTGCAGAATGACTTTAAGCAATGAAGGTGTAGAAGTTTTATACGCAACATATGTTATATTTCCATTACATAGACATTTTTGAACGCTCACAACGCTTTTCCGAACGATATCGACTAATGTCGATCGATATCGCACAATGACATCTTCAGACAGTAATATTTTTCTTTAACTTATTGTATTGTCAAGGTTTTCTAATTTTTCTTCTTCTTAATACAACACATTTCTTAAATTTCAGGAATAGCATTCAATGTCGAAATATCGTATTACATCAATATCAATCTAAATTGATCCCGATATTTTAGTGTTCTCATTGGCTTACAATTTTAACTACAAAATACTTACTTCTCAGGGCAGTTAAAACACAAAATTCTTACAAAACAGATGCACTACTTTAGATAGAACTCTCTTCGTGATAGTCATAAATAAGAACGTCTTTCATAAGTTAGGAACTTGACGTGAATGTGTGTAGGGGAAAGGTGGATGTCTTAGATCAGCAGGCATGGATCTATATTATATCATTAAATATGATGCTATCAAATGCTGGAATACGTTGAAAAATTGGAGAGGTTTTAAGATACTTGCCTATGTATTTCAAAACTTCCTCTTTACGCTTTAATACATTAGAGGAAATTTTCACTAGCACGTTATCTTATTTTTTAAAAAAATAGGGAAGTTAAGTTTTCTTATTTTTAAGTTTAGCTAAGTATCTTTTAATTTTCTTCTTTTCTTTGTGTTCGCATGTGTTTTATTTCTGTAGGGTTCTCTTAACTCATTTCTTTCTTCTTTTAAGTAGTTCTTATCCGGTTGGTAAGTCTGATGTGACACAGCTTTTAAAAGAAAGTGCAAGAACATAAGAGCGAGAAAGAAAACGGGAAGCAGAGAAAGAGAAGTTTTAATAAGATTAAGATCTTTGTACTTAATCTGCTTCAGTAGTAACGGCTGTCTGCTGTTGTTTATTTGCGATAGCAAAAAGAAGGCCTTCCTGGTGGTTCTTACTAGTTTTTTTTTTTTTTCATTTTATCAATATTTAGTATCTGATCTTTTTATAGGCCATTGCCACTGTTTTCTGACTCTTTCTTTAAGCTTTTCGCTTTGTTATTTGGAAAATGAGTGCTTCATAATTTATCTCATATTGTTGTTTTCTTGTAGTCTTCTATATGCTGTGTTATTCGCCCTTTTGAAAAGAATTTCTACTAGTTTCTTCCACTGTTCTTATGAGAGTTACGGTAAATCAAGGTTTCATTCGAGTATTCTCCAACATGCCTCTAGACAGAGTAGGCATTTTCATCAATGAGATACAAGTGCAGAAAGTTAACCTCTTATTTTCTTAAGAAAAAATGCTGTTTCTTTTCTCGCTTGAAGCTTCCGCTTGGCCGAGTGGTTATCGCTCGCACCTTTGTTGCGAGAGATCCCGGGTTCGATTCCTGAACAGCTACTTGAATTTAAAAATATCAAATCTCGCCTCGAAACAAGGATCTTGTGATAGAGGATATGTTTATATCTATCTCATGCCCAGCGAAAGAGTGAAGTAAAAAAAAAAAAAAAAAAACTGAGCATCGACTGATTGGTTAGCAGACAACTACAGAGCTTACTGCCATCTTTGTTAGCCGAAAATGATGTTTTTGGTTGGAGTAAGTGGACCAACGGGTGCTCCATAGTTTAGTGGTTAGAGCATTGGACTCGTGTCCGCGTTGTCCCGGGTAGGGATGGACACGAGTCGAGTATGCTATTTGGCTCGCCCGTGCGACTCGTTTTAGCTCGTTTTTAGTGCAGGTAAAGTAAGCCAAAAATAGACCCAAAAATGGAAAAATTCCTGAATTCATGAAACTTTGGTAATAAGTTTGTAAAATATGCCCAGTCGAAACCACTGAAGCTAGATAAACGTAATTTGATATGCTAATTTATCATCAAGAGTAGACTACGGGAAAATTACAAAATTTGGAGAAAATCGTCATCTTCAATCCAGTATGGCGAACAAATTATATACGAGTATATAAATGTGTACTATCAAAAGTAGGTTACGAGAAAAATACGAAGTTTGAAAAAGTCGCCATCTTGAATCCAACAGAGCCGATTAGAATATATGTGCATATATTAGATGTTTTCCGGCCATACTGGATCCAATATGGGTCTTTTCAAATTTCAAAATGTTATGGTAAACTACACTTGATGGCAAACTTTCATGCCAAGTTTCGTTTCTTTGGCTCCAGCGATTGACCTGGGCATATTTTGACATATATACGTTTGTTAGCCATAATGGATTCAAGATGGCGATTTTTTTTTTTTCAAATTTCTTAATTTTCTCGCAACCTATTTGTGGTGGTACACGTCTATACCGAATTTCGTTTATCTACCTCCAGCGGTTCGGCTTGGCTGTTTTACTGTTCCTTTCTGTATATATGATTTGTCCACCATATTGGATTCAAGATGACGATTTTCTCCAAATTTTGTAATTTTCCTGTAATCTACTCTTGATGATACATCAGCATATCAAATTTCGTTTGTCTAGCTTCAGTGGTTTGGTCTGGACATACTTTACATATATAGATGTCTTTTCTCGCAATTTTTGGTTCAAAAGGGCGACATTTTCAAAATGTTTATATAAGTAACTTTGTAGGAAATTTACATTGCGAATCCTCTCAAATGTTCAATTAATTTTTTTTTCTCTAAAACATACAGGAATTTAGTTCTATCCTAAATTCTGCCTTTCAGCCGCCATTTTTCAAGATGGTGGAGCGAGCGGTCGTGCCGCAACCCAAGGTTACAAATTTAGCATTATAGTTAGTGCTTTTAAGTGTATAATCGTGCCAAATTTCAAAAGTCGTCAACCCTTTACATCCAAAAAGTACCTAATGATTTGACTATATGGGGATGTCATGTAATATCCGGACGGATAGCGGATAGTTTTCGGATGTCGGCTAATATCCGGATAACGGGTAATATTCTTATGACGGATAAAATCCGGATGTTTAAATAGATAGCGGATAATTTGTCATCTGGTTGTCCGGAAATTTTGGTCATCCCAAGAAACAGCATAGAGACATTCATACTGTAGGATAAAACTCGACTCGAACTCGCTCGTGTCCATCCCTAGTACTCCCGGGTTCAATCCCCGGCTGGAGTCCCACTTTTCGGCGTCCACCCAGCGTCGTTAGGCAAACTGGGGAGTCACGTGAATAGAGATGTGACTGCCACACTCGGTCTAGAAAGCCCCTGACCACGCAGTTCCACCAACCGCGGACAGATGGCGTCGGGACAGGCTTAGGACCTTTCGGTCTGTTACGCCAGTGGTTAAGTGGACTAACTGGGCGGGACTAAGCTGTGAAGTTTGGCTTCATGTTCTTCGCGAAATTACATATTCTCTATTAGAACATCGTTGCCTCGAAATGCATATATTAAGACGATCATAGTGTTCGTCGCGCTGACCAAGTGACATTTTCTTTGGAATGATAGTCACAAGGCTCAATTTCAGCTATTACAGGAATAACTTAAATTGATCTTTCTCTCTAGAGCACAAAATATTAGTGATGCTTCATAAAAATGGTAATGAATTGCACCAAAAGACGTTGAAAAAATATGTGCCTTTATCAACACTGTTTATGAGCTCATATCTAGAACATGGATATCTTGTAGAAATATTATACACCAAAAATTAACTGCTCTTTTCAGCTACAAAATCTCGACATCAAGGTTCCAAGTTGTTTGGAGAATAGTGGCGAATACTGAGGATAGTCAAGGTAGACAGTGTCTATCCGTTTTTTTTTTTCAAAATAATTCGTTTTGATTTTATACTTTTTCAGAAAAAAAGTATAGGTACTGCGTATCATAGCAGCAAAACCAGAACATTTGTATTACTTTGTTCCACATTATGTCCATATACTAATATTTACTTAGTCATTTATCAGTGCAAGTGTATTGTTATCATAATAGTTCGAGCTGATATACATATTTCTAATAGATGACAGCACTTTTAACATTGTTTCAGACTTTCTTAAACAAACCCTTATTTAAATTAATACAGGAAAATTGACATCCATCGTACCCGTGACGGTTCCTGTCATTTTTTCTGTGTTAGTTTCATTTACCATACACAAGATTATTTGTCGAAAAGGTGATAACAAACTCTTACTTATTTTGTTTATGTTTTAATTTGAATAAATGCAAACAGTGTATCGTATCTTATTTATGGTTGTAACTTGTAAGGTACGAACATCAGGAATGTAGTCTAGCTTTACCGCCACGTTACAATATACGTACGGACTGTGAAGCAAGGATACTGCACCGTTAAACCGTATTGTTGTTTGTAATCATTCGTTTCCGCATGTTTCATCCTTACATATTTGGATTGTCAATTTCTAACATGTGTAACACCATGGCTGTGACATTTGTGCAATATACTGCAAGTTGCATGGTGTAACAAGAAAAATCGCGAATTCCTGTTTCCTTAAATGCTAACTACGAAAAAAAAAACTTTCATATTTCAGTAAAAAGCATACATTGTGCGTGTAGCTCTGTTCTATGCGTTCATCCGATTATTTTTTCTCAGTATATTATATTAACGTATTGATTTAATGAGGAAACACTATACGAATGATCCCCTTGCTCTAGTTTTTAATGCATTCGTATCTTCAATATCAGGAAAGAGGTTTAACCCACATCCATTTTTTTAATAATCTTCAGTAATCCAGTCTTTTTCAAGAGAGCGTTTACATAGTCACTCGTATAAACCAAGTTAATCGAATTCCGTGTTTAATACCAGAGATCGCCAGCTTTTGCGTTGTGTTAATGTGCCGAATAGAACCATCTCTCTCTCGCTCTCCAGCGATTTTTTGTTTTAGTGAAACCATACCTTACCTCCCCCTCTCTGTCTGCCCCTGTTTTCTCATCTTCCTCATTCGTCTCTTTCCTTGCCGGCTTATCCGACCGAACTGTGTGTGTGTGTGTGTGTGGAGGATGGGGTATTGAGGGGAAAAGGATCTAAGCTCGCCACCACAAGCTGTGTAGATCTATCGGTTACTATAGCAACCGTTGGGTGGCATTTCACGGCAAAGGAGGATTGACGAACTTCCCTGAGGAGCAACTAGGAACGGCGGGAATCCGAAATGGTAGGTAGTACTTGTCGTGTTGAGATGAGTCGAAGATCGAAAGATCGTGTGAAGACCCTGTTAATGGAAGGTTTGGAGTGGACTTGTGGTGTGTGTGTGAGAGAGAGAGATAGAAAGAGGGTGAGGAAAAAGACCTAAAAGAGAGCGGATTTGGTTGACGACCACAGCGAAGATGGATAGATTCATAGCTGAAAAAGTGTGTGCCATTTCATTTACTTTTTTTTCTCTATTCGTGTCTCGTAACCACGAGAATACTAGAATAGGGTACTATGGTGTCACATTCGCAATAATCGGATTGAGGTTCTTAGCTAGCCGTTATAAAAACTCAAATTAACTCTGTGGCGTGACTCCAAAATTGAGCCACGTGTACTAGTTCTTACGCTTGTGTGTTAGACATCACTTTATCTCACAGGAATTGTAACATTCGAGTCAAATGATCTCATTCTTTTGATAACAAATGCTTCGTATTGTCATGTGACACTTTTCATAATTAACCGATCAAATGGTAGAATGGTCTAACGTCCCACCAAGAGACAACACATATAGGTTAAACACTGATCATCATCATCCAGTGACTGCATCAGTTACTTAAGGCACTGAAATCTCTATTTTTCCTACGTTCGTATAGGTTGTTAATAAAATACGTTGCCTAAACAGTTCATGCTGAAAGTGTAGGAAAGTGTTCTGTTTCTTATTAAAGTTGTACGCTCTTCATTACATGGCAGTCATTTATCTACAGCCTCTAACATTTTGGAACATTCCCGATAGATAATACACCCTTGCTGAAGGTGTCCAATATTGAAAACAATGTGTGAAAATAGTACTTATAGTGATTATTAATTGCACCTACGCATGTATACGGTCGAACATGTGTTTCCATAAATCGGGACGAGCGTGGTGTGGGCGTAGTGCTATTACCGCCAATACTAACATAAGTGCAATAAAACATGGAAGTATGCCGCATAATATCAACACTGTACTTTGTACAAAATTAACACAAGTATCTGAAAAAAGATACTGCTCTAGTTTAAAATGTCATTGTTTTTGCATTTTAAAAATGTAAAAAAATATAAAACTATACTTAAATTTAAATATGAAAGTGGAAACAAAATCTTATTTTTTGATGGCTCAAATCTGTTCTTAGTTTTTTGTTTTGTGGGATGAGATGTGTTATGATACGAAAAGATAAATTTATTTTTCGATTATATCATCAAGCTTTTTGGGGTTAATTAAAAAAGAAATAGTATTTTCTAAATGTTAAACATTAAGGAAATTAAGGAAAATCATTATGTAACAGAGGGAAAAAGAGACGACCGTATTCTCTTTTTATGAGTAATATCATATCCCGTTGTTCCCTTGATCATATGGCAATAAAAGTAACGATGCCAATATGTTTTAAGGTAAATTTTGTATGGAACATAGGGGCCTAGTTGTTAGGTTTGCTCCTTTATTTCTCCACGAGATAGTCTTGAACAATTTGTTGAAAGACAAGCATAACAAATGTCTTCCACTAAAGTTTTGTTGTTCTCTTTTATTGAGGAAAAAAAAAAGTAAAAGAAACATCAAGACATCTTTCATTTTCGTGGATTCTGCTGACCCACTTACCTCTGCATCGGCCGCTTAGTCTATAGAGATGTTTCTCAACTCGTCTGTCTTCCGAGATGATGGAGTGGCTAGATTATAAGAGGTGTCAGTATCATTACTTGTGCTGAGTGAATAGAGAAAAATGTAGTTTCTCCCAGATAACACAAGAGACATGTCAACACATGGAAAGTGTTGCCAACTATCGCATGCGTGCATTAATTTTTTGCATTTCACATATGTTTGTTAATATAATTCGTTTATTGAAAATTTCTCTCTCTCTCTCTCTCTCTCTCTCTCTATATATATATATATATATATATATATATATATATATATA
>JAGDQP010003228.1:0-61639 GCA_022664845.1 Lepisma saccharinum
TATATATATATATATATATATATATATATATATATATATATATATGTATATTTGAAAATCTTAAAGTTCCTTCGGAACATTTGAACCTGTATAGTTAAAACCTAGATGCTCACAAGTTCCCTGCCAGATCCAAAGGAAAACTAAACTGTTCAGCTTAGAACCTCAGCTTTAGTGGGAATTAACAAACTTCCCACACAATAAAGTTCCTGGAAGTAAAAATATATTTGTTAAACAAATCCGTGACCTACTTATAAATGGTGCGTTTTATAGCGTGGATGAGTACCTATATAGCGTGGATGAGTACTTGAAAAGGTTTCAGAATAATTTCCATTAATGTATTTGTTTAAATCTGATGTTGACTATTTTGCTCATTGTATAAGATTCACAATTCATGCAAATTATTTTTATGAATATTTGTGCGTATGTATGTCTTGTATTGTTGATGTCGTCACACCACCCGAATCAGTTTCGACATACCAAATATCTTATAACGTACATATCTGTATTAGGTGTATGTGTGTGTGTTCGTGTGTCCGTGCTTGATGTGGAATCTATGTTTCAAATAATAATATAAACATTGTACTAAGTTGACATGTACTATACCGGTTTGCAGTCTGCATGTTCATGATCTAATGAATCCAAATAAATCTTATCTAATCTAATCTTATAATACGTCTTCTGGAGTTGCCTGCAACGAAGGCCTGGAGCTTTCTGAATTAGCATTGCTTCTTATTTAACAATCCCTGTACCTTGTATCTTATTCTCTCTTCTACAATTTTTCCATATATCTTTGAACAGTGACTTAACTGATTATTCCCCTGTAACTTGTGAATGGACATGATGCGCTAGGAGGGTTTGGATTACAATATTACTTATATGTGGAAACTCTTTCTTCTATGTTGTAAAATTGCATTTTACTGTTAACACATTAGACGTTTCGGATATATCCGTTATGTAAAATTTTTGCACAAAAGATATAAGAAAAAAGATAAAAGGAAGAGTGAAAATGTGTACGGAAAACAACAGTTTGTATGTATGGTAAATAATATTTGAAAACTGGAACGAATTAGAAAATCTATCACGAAATCAAAACACAAGGCAATTAAAGGAAAATGCAGCTCAAAAGTTTCCAGCAATGAAGTAGTTCATAAAGAAGTTGATATGCCTTTTAACTGTTTTACTGTTTACATGAAATACATTTCAAGACGAATTGACTTTACAGAAAGACGTTATTTGTAATTGCCTTCTAAAGAGTTCTGGCCTTTCCAGGATGTATTGTTTATACCTGACGTCATACTCTCTTAGGTGCCATGATTGTCACATTGTCCAGTCAAATAAGTTTAGATATAATATTTTGAAGTAGTTCAGACAAAATTAGTAAAGATGAGGCCCTGGTTGGCCAAATGGAGCACGCTTGCATTCTCTACGCGTGCTCCCAGGTTTAAATTCGCTGAGGTCCATTGAACAAAGTGGTTCAGAACACATTGAACAGAAAACTATATTCCTTCCTTAGAGACGCACAAGCACGGCATGGAAAGGTTACATTTAAAACGAAGGAATTATAAGTATCTAACTGAAAGATTGGGAAAGAAAACAAAAATCGGTTTCGGAGAACATAGTGACACCAGGTTTATTGCAAAAGCACTTGGTCGAAGTGAGAAATGTTTGCAAAATTTATAAGTTGCAAAACTTATTTGTAATCATTATTGAGCTGCTTCCGTTCCTTGAAATATTCTCGTGAGTTTACATGTTAACTCACACATCAAGACTTCTCTGTTGATTCAAAATTCCACCTTCACGCGAAGCTTCTCTGACCCCATACAAATAAACGTTATAAACTTCATATGTACGATTTAAAAGACTTGACAAAGCAATAGCCTGCTGAGACCGAACCCGAAACTACAACGAGAAAGTCGAACCCGAAACTACGACGAGTGCCTGTGAGAAAGACTATATTGCGGGTATTTGTCAATGTACGCGCCTTGGTCCTGGCTTTAATGAACTATTTGTCGTAATCGGGGCAGTAGCTTGTTATTTTTTTTTTATTTGTACTCTTATTACTCCCAAGTACTAGCCCAGTTAATAAAGCTTTTGAATCGGAAAAAATTAGGGTAAAGCTGAATTTCACCCCATTGTTGGACTACTGTCAGAGGAACATTTTTACAAAAGTCTCTAATAATCCCCCTGGTGATCCCGCCCCCCAGCCCACCTCAAAGTTTCAAAATGCCAATATTTACTTCACAGTCATTATCTCTGTTAGTAATGATCGGATCAAGTTCAACTTTTTGTTTTGTTTTGTGCGTAATTAAATGGGCTACAATATTGGTTCTTTTCATGTTTACGTTAAACCTAATAGTTTTTGATAAATTTAAGAAAATATGTGGAAAAGTTGTTTTTTTAGTTTGAAACTTGATTTTTACCCAATATGTTTATATTCAAGGTGTTTAAGGACCTCTGGTACAAATTTCAGGAAGTGAATGCTCATATCAAAACAAGAAAAAAAGTTCATATGAACACGCGCCTTATCATGCGTATTTTCGACGCTAGAGGGCTCCAAAAACGTCGAAAACTGTATTTCAAGGCGATTGATTTCGAATACTAATTGTTGTAGAGCTGGCGGCTTATCGTTTCGTCAAAAAAATCAGACTTGCTCGTTCAGAAAATGTACATGTCAGAAGTGAGAGAAAAGTGCGCGAAGGATTCTCCTAGTGAAGTGAGAGATTCCCCTAGAATTGGACAGCGAATGTGGGTCAAACAGAGCATATAGAGGATGATTTCCTACCAGAGAAAAATACTACGTTGGTTGCAAGTCGATACCTCACACAGATGCAAGATAGGGAAGGAACACAAATGTTACGCGTGGTTGCATAATGGCATCTGAAAGAAGAGCAGACGTTAAAAGAAACATGGATTAAGTGCTCCATAGGGACATATTTATCCATGAACCCATGGTGGTGATAAGGTGTAAATGCCTGCTCTGGATGTCCACGAACACCTGACATACACCTATGAAGGACGGTGGATTGAACGAAGAGGGCCGACCGCTCAACACGCTCTCCGGACTTTACTCCACTCGATTTCTTTTTGTGAGAATATGTCAAAAGTCTGGTGTATTCCACTGCAGTTGGTAGTAGGACAAGCTTATTGCAAGAATTAGAGAAGCGTTTAATCACATACGGAATAATCCTGCAATCTTGGCTAGTGTTCGAGGATCCATTCTTCGGAGATATCGTAAATGCAATCTGGTGCAAGGTGGCCAATTTGAATACCCCCTGTAACACAATATAAGGGTACATGAGGCATACCGTCACATCTTACGTTACGTCCAATAACACCACAGGTCTTGTTCGCGCATTGTACGCTACTTGTCTCATATTACACTTCTTTGTACATGTATTCATGTTAACCAATGTTGTGTATTTACCAATGCTGTAAGTTATATTGACGCAAATAAATGTATGTATGCACCTCCATTAAGGCATAAACACCGCGGATAATGCGTTCCTAAGCACACCATGGCATGTTGCTACAGCGAAGCCACACATTGTGCCATTATGCATACACTCATAATATTCTTCCTTCTTCGTCTTGCATTTGTGTGACTTATCGACTTGCAATCAACGTGGTGTTGTTCTCTGGTAGGATGTCATCCTCTACATACTCTGTCGACCCACATTCGGTGTCCAAGAATCTCTCCTCACTCGGGGGATCCCTCGTACACTTGTGCAATTATGATTTCTTTGACGAAACGACAAGCCGCCAGCTCTACAGCAATTAGTGTTCGAAATCAATCGCCTTGCAATACAGTTTTCGACGTCTTTGGAGCCCTCTAGCGCCGAAACTACGCATGATAGGGCGCGCGTTCATATGAACTTTTTCTTGTTTAGATATGAGGATTCATCTCTTGAAGTTTGTACCGGAGGTCCTGAATTAAGTATGATAACCCACTACAATACTAACTCATTGGAGAACAGACCAAGTTGACTTTTCAGCACTCACAGTAACCACCTTTTGAAACCACAAGATGTCGATGTAACAGATCATCTGGGGCTAATGGTTTGAATGTTGTAACTGGTTTCAGTGTTCTTTTGTAACTTCCATATTGTTATATAGTTTCAATTTTCCATCCTCACTGTGTGGCGGGTAGTTTGTTTCCTAACCACCACTGAATTAGTAAAAAAAAATCTTAGGTAAGTGTTGATGGCGCGCTTCTAAGATTGGCAGTACTTTTGCCAGGTCAAAGTTACATCTTAGCGTTCTTTTCTTTGTCAAAGTCAGAAATTTGAAATACCGGGCCTCGTTCAACGTAGAATACATTTTCAGCTCATACAAGTACAGCACAAATTTCTCTCCGGCAGTCAACAATTCTTCCTTCGATGTGGTAGTAATTAGCATCCAGAAAGATCTCGGCCCAACTGTGAGTCTCTGGTGACTTAAACATTTCCATTGCTTTTACTTTCCCTATACCATAAAAAGAAGAGGTGGTATCACAGCCGGTCAACTTGTACTTTTTACTCATGCATTATTGGCACCTTGGGTCTGTACATGGATACCTGTGTCCCTATGGAGCATTTAATCCATGTTTCTTTCAACGTCTGCTCTTCTTTCAGATTTCATTATGCAACCACGCGTAACATTTATGTTCCTTCCCTATCTTGCATCTGTGTGAGGTATCGACTTGCAACCATCGTGGTGTTTTTCTCTGGTAGGAAATCATCCTCTATATGCTCTGTTTGACCCACGTTCGCTGTCCAATTCTAGAGGAATCTCTCACTTCACTCTTGAAATCCTTCGCGCACTTTTCTCTCACTTCTGACATGTACATTTTCTGAACGAGCAAGTCTGATTTTTTTGACGAAACGATAAGCCGCCAGCTCTACAACAATTAGTATTCGAAATCAATCGCCTTGAAATACAGTTTTCGACGTCTTTGGAGCCCTCTAGCGTCGAAACCACATATGATAGGGCGCGTGTTCATATGAACTTTTTTTCTTGTTTTGATATGAGGATTCACTTCCCGAAGTTTGTACCAGAGGTCCTTAAACACCTTGAATATAAAAAATATAGGGTAAAATTCAAAAGTTTCAAATTCAAAAACCTACTTTTTCCACATATTTTCTTAAATTTATCAAAAACTTTTAAGCTTAACGTAAACATGAAGAGAACCAATATTGTAGCAATTACCGATTTAATATATATATATAAAAGTTGAACTTGATCCGATCATTAGTAACAGAGATAATGGCTGTGTATTTTGAAACTTTGTGGGGGCTGGGGGCGAAAGCCTCACGAGAATTTTTGGGGACTTTCGTAAAAACGTTCCTCTGGTAGTAGTCTATCATTGGTGTAAAATTCAGCTTTACCCTAATTTTTCCGAAGTTCAATCTTTTGGGATCTTTATTTACTGGGCTATACTTTCCGGTAAGGTTGCTTATGCTGACATTAATCGTTAAAAGTTCTGAATGTTTGATTTTTAGTTTAAGATGAGATATTTGGCTGGCGGCAAATTATGATGCTGTAGGTTGCTTATTCAAATTTTTCCATAATTTTTATCAACAATTATATCTTCATATCACAGACTTCCATAATTATTATCCTTTTCGCTTTTCAGAGTTGTAATGTTCTGTTTCACCTTTCTACAACTTTGAAAATGAGGACGAGTAGACAAATAGACAACGCTGCATTTTAAAGTGTCCTTTTGCATCTTGTCTGTCAATTTTTTCGACAGACGACATAAACGTGAACTGCCAATAACAGTGAAGAGTGAAACATGCAAAGCTCGCAGGATTCTATTGATGTATCACGTAGCCAAATTAATTCATTTTCAAGTTTTAAGATGTAAGTTTTTTCCAGTATTTGGTATCCAACATCATATAATCGCATTCTCTTTCATGGAGTAAATGAAATATTCAGAAAATAATAGCAATTACTTATCACTACTTATCAACATAGAATTTCAAGTTCGGCTTACAATTTTCCGTAATTTCATTCTCAAGAGCAAACTTGTTTTTATTTTAGATTTAGTTTAGTTCTGCGAGGCTCATTGCTGTTAGCAGAAGAGAATTTTCCAGTTCATTTTTTTAAGCAGTAGACCGTTCTATTCTTCGACGAACAATATATTACGAAGCAGACTTGTTAAGCAGACAATTTTACCTAGTTACATTGCTTCAATTAAACTGATTACTCGAGTTAAACGTAATACCAAAAACTGTTTCATTTATTGCAATGATAACTAAAGAAGATTTTTTTCACTAAAATCATTTAGAGTAACATAAAAAGAGACACGTAAACATTTGTGAGAGGTGGAGCATATTGGTTTATTGCTTTGTTATTAACGTTCTAAACAAGCTAGTAGACTTACAAGGATGGAACCTTCAGCGTCTGATAAAGCGATTTCCGAACCAGTCTGTTCAGTGGACCCTCACGAGACTTAAATCTATGAGCACGCGAGGTGGAACAGGTCTTGCACAGTTAGGAATCGCTATGAGTTAACATTTCAGTGACTAGTTAAATAAGTCACAACAATTTATTCAAAACAAAATTACTTTTTTTTTTAGCTTTGTGTATGTATGTTTAAATGATATTATGTAAATAATGCTTATTACGAGCGCAGTGTAATAATGTACGAAATTACAAGATAAATGATAATTTCATCAAATTGGGTGTATCTGTAGTAAAAAAAAAAATCTCACTTCCAATACTGTTCCATAATGTTCGTTATATTTCTTTTTATAGCCAATTCGTTGTCGATCTATGGTGCCTTGTCAGGATACACCAGCGGTTAAAGCAACATATGACGCCGAGGTACGTATTTCCCTTATATACAAATAAATTTTACAATATATAAAACTGATCGAGAAAAGAAAGGCGAATATGCTAATTGTGGAGGTAGTTTGCAAATCATGCTGTGTCAGTTTGGCCATTCGAATGAACTGCAAAATTCCGGGAAATGGGGATAACAGGGAAACGATAGCTGATCACAATGCGGGATTTACCAAACAACGAAGCGAAAGGAATATGATCTCAGAATCCCATTCAACGTAGAAGCTATGAAAAAATAAAATATCAATTAAAAAATGTAATATAGAGCACTGTTGTGGTAGCAAAACTTGAAGTTAGGACCCTGGAGAGGACATGCTTCTAGGACACTGATGAAACGAAGTGTAGGAGGAAACTTTTAAATTAGAAGGAAAATTATCAATCTTCTAGTACTAATCTCGCAATTATCATTCATGAGTATCACTGTATAGAAGAGAGAAGTGGTTTTTAACTTTTTATACTCACGGACCGTCAAACTATAGGGAAAAATCTTTCATGGACCGGGAAGATGCCAGTAAATTAAAGATTTATTTGACGTTCGAAAGATGCCAACACATGCTAAGATTCTCGCTGTTTTGAAAAGGAAATGTAAATTCAGTATCAATTTTGAACTGTCGAATTCTAGAAAATAAGTGCTAAATGATTAAATTTATTTTTTTGCTAAGGACCGGTACAATAGTTTCGCGGACAGCGGTTGAAAACCACTGATCTAGAGGACCTGCGTCTGAATTATTAAATGTATCGATACTTTCAGGCAAGGGGAATAATATACAAGATATTGATCAACGATTGATTTGTGAGTTGAGAACAGATAGGAGTAAACTTGCATTATTACTAAATTTACAATATTGGTGATGTATAAACTACAATTCCATGTGGATTTATTCAGTTTTATTATAAAAAATCATAAAAGAATTGTTTCGTTTACTAAGAAACTTGGGCTACGTGAAAATGAACGTCCGATGATTATTATTATAATTTTAAGTTTACACCATATACGAAAGTTACTTATATACCTTCCTTAATTTTCTACAAAGCACCACCCTAATTCAGGTACTTGTTGCACCAGCCTTTGTAGACATAATCATAGAACGGCGGCGCTGGTGCGAAGTGTTAACTCAATGTAAGCTGAACAAAACCCATCCCTGAATTCCCTTTAAAGAGCCATCACAGTCATGATATCATCACGATCACCGCACACAAACAATTTACTATCAATCTCCAGCTATGCATGACGAAAGCGACAAAAACGGCGCTCAATCGTGACTGATGAACTTGTTCGAAAAGTTGACTCAATCGTGTGTGAAAGGCGTCGTTTCGTGATTTCACAGGTTTCTGCTAAATTTAGGATTTATTTTGTAAGAAATTGTCACAGACAGATTGGGTTACCTGTGTTCGTTTAGGAATGGAACCAGCTGACTAGGCACAGTGGCGGCGACGTTCTGTGACTAGGGTGTGTTAAAGCTGGTCCCACAGCATGACAAGCTCTTGACTTAAGGTGAAACTTTGAGGAGAAGTAATGTAGGCGTGTAGGTAACTTTTGTATATACTTTTCTTCCTTTCTTTTTTTAATTAGACAATTGAACGTTGATTTCCGAATAGCCGTCATATTTCAATACCTGTGTACGGACTTAATTTGGTACGTTTCGCGCAGTTATTACGTTACTTATATCTAACCATGAAGTTTTATTTTCGTCGCTAGAAACGAACCCATTTCGATGTGATATACTGTTAAATTCTTTTATGTTTATTGAATGCTATTACCATATGTAACTTGATACGACGACAATACATTATGAAGAATGTGTTTTTAAGTTTCTTCTGGAGCGACACAACGATTTGTGTTTGAAGTTGGTCCAGAAAATGACTACACAACAGAGAAACTCAAAATCATATTTTCAATCATAATCTTAGTTTATATACACATTTAAGGTGATATAAAGAGAGTAAACTAGCTAATGTTTTGAAAATGTTGTTTGTTCATACTTCCTCCTTTCTTCAAAATTGGAAGCCGATATATCATTATAAAACACAAATATTTCGGTATTATAATCGTGAACAGTGCCGATTTTGCAGGCTTATAGTTGGGTAGTTGTTTATGTTTTATATATTTCTTTATCTTTCTAAGTAATAATTTTGTTGTAGATCACAGCGCCAGCTGATTTTGTTGTCCTTATGAGTGCTCCAAGAACACAGGAGCCAGTACTTACAGACGGCAACAAGAAAAAAGTCTATAGATTTAGCCAAAAGGTGCCAGTTCCTTCTTACTTGATAGCAATAGCTGTGGGATGCCTACAGTCAAGGAAGATTGGACCTCGAACACGTGTCTGGTCTGAAAAGGAATACGTAGACAAAGCAGCCTATGAGTTCGAAGAGGTAAATCAGTATGCTGAAAATAGTTATAGTTTTTCAAGAGTTGTTGTTTCCTCTTTCGATTTGTATTAGAAGTCTACTGGTAATGGTTCAATACAATATCTTTATGAGTTACTGCTAAAGTCATTTTTGGGGGACAAAGGGAAAAGAAAATTGCATTGTTAAATCCTGTAATTCGAACTTACTTTAAATCTCTAGATCTTGTGCGTAATTGAAACTATGCAGCCGAGCGTGCGCTGATAATGTAAAACATACGACTCCATATCTTCCATTTGCGGTTAGTCCAGAAACACTCATAATATTTGCAATGCGATTTTCTTTGTAAGAATAGAATGTATAAATCATAGGTTCCCAACCTTTTTGGCATGGTGCCCCCCCCTTCGTAAATCAGAAAAAACTGTCCCCACCCCACAATAATTTTTGGTAATACGGAATAACGTAAAGAGATTCGAACACTATTTTAGTGCAACACCATTATTATCTATCGAAATAAAAATACAACACTTGGAAAACGACAAATTTGAAAGAAACCACCTGTAAATAAATTACTAACGTATGTATTTATTTTACCAAAGAAACTCTTGTGGAATCATAATTCTGTTTTCATTTCACAACACACGACGTTCGTTTTGTTATCATGTGCTTTTTTGAAACAAAATGAGAGCGTAACGAATAATCCGGAAGAAAATTGGGGAAACTATCAAGTATATACGTTGTAGAAGTCTTAAGTCACGTATTTACGAATGTGAATGTATATTATTTGTATCGAAAAGTTACGTTATTTAAATAAAATATTTCTTATTAAATTCGTTACACACAATAATAGCAATAAAATAAATCAGTGCAATACTAGCAATACTTACACACAATAATAGCAATAAAATAAATCAGTGCCACAATGGACATTGTTAATAGGAAAAACAAAAGAGGCGGCGAGATGAAATAACATTTTCAGCGTATTTAAAACAATTTCCAGTTTGCATGATTGACTACAACACACTATATTTCTTTGAATACGATAAACAACGATTGGGCAATTTCTTCGATATCGTGTTTTATTTTTCACAAGCTATTGTTATTTAATTTGTTCCCTGTTGTAGTTGCAATTCTGAGGAGTTTAGATTCACTTCCTGTGCTTCTGACAACAGCTGCTTTTTTAATGGCTACTACATTTCAAGCGATATATCGACTTCCAGTTCTAAATAAAGATTGTACGATGAGGACTACATCAAGTATGGATTTACATATATCGAGAGGGATGGTGTCCAATTACCACAGTGTGTTGTGTGCTATAATATTCTGGCAACGATGCTCTACGCCCGGGCCGATTGGAACGACATTTAAATACAACGCATTTCACTCTTAAAGACAGACCCAAAGATTTTTTTTTATTGGGAAAAGAAACACTGTGAAACATATGAAGTTGAACTGCACTGGAACATTTCAACAACAGATTGAAAAAATGGTGGAAGCATCATACGAGCTTTCCTACTTAATAGCAGAAGACGAAAAGCCCCATAGTATTGGAGAGACGTCAAACCTTGCTTGCTTAAAGCGACTAACATTGTCCTTGGGGCGCAAAGTAAGGCAAAAATGAATAAAACATCGCTGTCAAATAATAGTGTGAAGTGAAGAATTGATGAAATGTTCTCAGATATAAAAAAAATCAGCTGATTGGAAAACTTAAAAGTTCTCCATTTCTTGCATTACAGTGTGATGATTCCCCTGATATTGCTCAGTGTTGTCAGCTGATAGTATATTGTCGATTTGTAAATGATAAGAAGTTGATGGAAGAACTCTTGTTCTCAATGGAAATGACATCTAAAGGTTCTGGTGTTTTTTTCTGTCATTTGTAACTTTTTTGTTGAAAATAATTTATCTTGGGACAGAGTTGTAGGCATCTGTACTGACGGAGCACCAGCGATGTTAGGCTACCGATCTGGCTTCATAAAGCTTGCCAAAGAGAAGAAGCCTGCAATTATTGGCTCTCACTGGATGATCCACAGGCAAGCCTTATCTTCGAAAACTTTACCAACAAATCTGAACTATGCACTAAAAGTGGCTGATAAAGTAGTTAATTTTGTAAAATCAAGTGATCTAAATACCCGTGCCTTGAAAGCCTTGTATGTCAGTGGCGAACACAAAAGCTTACTTTTCCATACCGAAGTTCGATGGCTATCGAAGGGATATATGTTAAGCAGGCTGTACGAACTGAAGTCAGAAGTGGAAGTACTTCTTATGAGTGTAGGAAAAGTTTAACTTCATGTTTGCTTTACTGATGAAAAATTTGTGTTTTCTCTCGCTTACCGTGCAGACTTGAAATATTGGATAATCTCAAACTACAAGGTAGAAACTGCAATATACTAACCTTTTACGACGCGATAAATGCTTTCTTGGAAAAGGTTCAGTTGTGGAAACGTCATCTTAACGCTCCTACATCCAAGTATTCATCATTTCCTCGATTGAATGAAACGCTTGGCAGCAACGAATGTCATCTAGCGGAGTGGAGAGATACTATGATTGCACATTTGGACATTTTTCATGATGACTTCAAACGCTATTTTCCTCACATGTGCAGACGACTGGCAGTGCAAACTAACAAGAAGTCCTTTCACCGTTGATGTTGCTATATTTCCAGGCGAGATTCAGGAGGAGTTTATTGAGTTACCGTGCGATTCAAGTGCTAAAGAACAGTTTCATTCAATGCCTCCGGAAGAATTTTGGGTTTGTTTTCTTCCCGTGTATCCACAAGTGGCAACGAAAGCCATA
The DNA here is from genome assembly GCA_022664845.1 of Lepisma saccharinum. Taxonomy (NCBI): domain Eukaryota; kingdom Metazoa; phylum Arthropoda; class Insecta; order Zygentoma; family Lepismatidae; genus Lepisma; species Lepisma saccharinum. The sequence continues at coordinate 11,962 of JAGDQP010003228.1, forward strand.
CAAGTTCTCATTCAGTTCTCGTCCACTTACCTGTGTGAATCAGGATTTTTAACATTGGCCGCAAAATCAAAGTTTCGCAACCATTTGGACCTGGAGAATGATTTCAGATGTACATTGTCGAATTTTACACCAAACATCAAACAGCTCGTAAAACAAAGGCAGTGTCAGCCATTACACTAACTTCTGTTCATTTTGGTATTGAACTTTTCGTTTAAGACAGGTTTCCGATTACTTTGCTGGATATCAAGACAATATTTCAGTGAACTTTTATTGAATGTTTTTAAAGATACATACTTCTGGAAGCGTATCTGATAATTTCAGTTAAATCACTTATCAAGTGAAGCAAGAAAGAAGAAATAATGATAGAGTGCATACATTGCACACTCTGAAATTGTACTTTCAAGCAAACTTATTGTAAATTGCTTCAATTTTCTTTATTAAAACACTAAGGCGCAGAAACGTTTTTCTAACTCATTAGTCTTAAAAACGTAAATTTGTGAAGGTAAAACAAAAGCTCAAATATCAAATTGTAACTTATCAGGCCTTTGTGAGATTTGTACAAGGTAACATGCCGGTAGTTGTTCTGTACTGAAAATCTATTGCTTCCGTTTTCCATGTGTTAATTTTGTTACTTACCGTCAGTCGCCTGCGCCCCCCCTTGAAAGTCTTCCACGCCCCCCGCCCCCAGGTTGGGGAACCACTGGTATAAACTGTGAATCTTCTGTAGAAGTTGTTTTAGAATTGTTAGTTTTTATCAAGATTATTTTAGAAATATCCATGGTAATGAGAAACGTACTTACAATACTAGTAAGTGTACAAAGCAGGAACGGAAATATAATAATGCCCTTTAACGTTTTCGAAGTAAACAGCATCTTCGAAAGCGTGCACATCGAGAATGTGTGTTGAAAGATGAGAATGACAGATAAAGGCAGAAGACGTGAAACATTTTTCAATGAAAAATTGCTAGATGCCTATAGAAAACGGTGTAGGGTCAAATACAATATATCTCTGGGCCTTTTTTAAAACCCGAAACTCCATAAGCGAAAAATTGCATTTTCCGGTTAACATAGTTTCTTGTTACTGTACAGTTAATACGCTTTACTACGTAGGTCGCTTTTCTATTCCAATAGAGAAAAGAATGACCTCTTGTCATCATACAGAATCGAAGAAAACATAGGCATAAGTTTGAAGTATGTAACCTGCCAAAAATTGGATAGAAACGAGATGAACAGTGACTGTATTTAAATAAAATGTCGTTTTGGTCCTTCAACACCCAACGGGCCCATTGCTCGCTTGTAAGTATTTTTTTTCTTATGAACGTTCATCTATTTTCAATATATCGTGAAAGTTTGAAAGCCATGTATACCATAGTATGAGAGGTAGGGTCCTTAGTCTGTAAATACATAAGTTGCACTATGGACAAATAGGGTTTAACTATCACTGTAAATGAACCCTCATTGTAATCGTCATGAATCAAAGAAAAAGTCTGTATAACGTTCATGGGCGTAATCCACCAATAAAGCACAAAAGGACAAAAGGTATTTGAGTGGGTTTGGTAAAATTCCCTTTTTTGTTTTGTTTTTTCGGTTTTCATGGCCCAACGGGCACTTTCTCGAACGTAAAAAATATCCATCTTAGATCTTGGTCCATTCTGAATACGTCGTGCAACTTTGAAAGAGATACTTTAAAGAATTGATTGGCAATAAATCGGTAACTTTTAGGAAATTTTGATATACAGAATTCCCTTATAACGTCAGATTCAGAACGTCTTACCACTTTTCCGTAACATTATAGTCGGTTTAATGAAAAGAATGGACTATTTTGTCCGCCATTTTGTGGCTCAGAATCTCCACAGCGCGGGGAAAAGCCTCTGACTTAACCCCCAGGAATAATCGATGGTTTTTGTGACACATGATCACGCTTTGAGAGCGTGCTATGTAATTTATACAGTAGTATTATAATTTTCGACTGAGTATTTCCGCAACCGTAGACATCAGTAGTGAGGTCGTCAGTTTAGGAAAAGATGGACGAAATCTAGAACAGACATTAGAGCTGTTCAACCATACGTGTAGAAAGCTAGAATTGTGTAATTGATTTTGGAATAGTTGGGGATCTTTTACACTAATGTTGTATCGGCCATTACAAATTTATATTATTTTATTCCAGACAGAGAAGATGCTAAAACATGCAGAAGAAATCTGTGGTGAATATGTGTGGGGTGTATATGATTTGCTCGTATTGCCTCCGTCTTTTCCATTTGGAGGAATGGAGAACCCGTGTCTAACTTTCTTCACTCCAACACTACTGGTATGCTACGTCTCTGTGTATTTTGATTTGAGGTACTTAATATGCTTGCTTGCTAACATAATAGATTATAAAGAATAGAAGAAATTAACTTGTCATTAATAGGGTTATTTATAATTTAGTATATATAGTATGTAGTAATTCGTCCATATTCTGTTGAATGTTACGCTCATGTTTCTTCTGTATCAGTAGACCTTTCAAATGATTGGACGTAAATATTTAAAAAAGTAATACTATTTAAATAATCCTATATTTTCATCGTTAGCAACTGAGAAGTCCGCTTAATTCTTTTCACCTTCGTCCGGAAGGCATCTTCAGGCGAACAATGATTATTGTATGGAAATATGTATCTGAATGGATACGTGTAGCTGAAAATGTAATGAAAGTGAGAAAAAGAGTACAGATATTTGAAACGAGGGATTTATGTAAGGTTTTGAATTTCACAATAACATGTTTTGCAATGTTTATTTAAACTGTTTTACAACTGTTAACAAGTCTTAAACGTATGTGCAATATTACTAAAAATTGTTTTTAGTCACGTTTTTAAAATCCAGGGTAATTTTATGTACATGCTTATCGAAAGTTACGTGGTCTGTGAAATCGATTAGAAATGAAATGAAAAAGTATATCTCATCATCATCATCATATTTAGCCATTTTCTATCCACTGCTGGATGAAGGCCTCCCTCTTTTCTTTCCACATATCTCGGTCTGATGCTATCCTCATCCATGTAGCTCCTGAAAAACGCTTGATTTCATCTACTCATCTTGCATTTGGACGTCGTCTCGGTCGTTTCTTTTCTCTAGAAATCCAGTGTAGTACATTTGTCGTCCAGCTTCCATCTGTTCATCTAGCTATGTGACCGGCTCATCTCCACTCCATCTTCTTCGCCGTCTTGATTATATTTTCTACCTTTGTTTGTGCGCGTATCCATTCATTTGTCTTCCTGTTCCTTCTAGCTATTCCTAGCATGCATTTCTCTTTGTGTGACTCTTAATCTTTGAGTCGTTTGCGCATTCAGTGTCGAAGTTCCACAGCCGTACATTATAATAGGTAAGACACATTGATTATAAACTTTACGCTTCAGACACATTGTTAGTTTGCTTTTGAAAATAATGTGTAGTCTTCCAAACAAACTCCACGCCATTTTACATCATCTATTTATTTCATCTGTCAACTTGGCATTCGATGTTTTGAGCTGCCCTAGGTAAACATACTCATCAAATATGGCTATTGTATCTTTGTTAATTTTTATTTCCTTCTTTGCATTATGTTGGTTGTACATTACTTTTGTTTTACTTAAATTCATTTTAAGGCCTATTTTCGAACTCTCATTACACAGCTCTTTCATTTTTATTCCAACTTCAACCCAATTTAAATCTTGGAACACTCTCTCCATTACTGCAGAAAACAGTTTTGGAGAAATTGAATCGCCTTGCTTTACCCATTTTCCAACTCCAAATTTTTCACTTTCTTGGTGTAGTCTAATGACAGAAGTGGCAGTCGAGTAAATGTTTCGCAGTAACTTGATATATGCACTGTCGATGCCTTGATGTTCAAGTGATTTAAGTACTGCTGCAAAGCAGACCGAATCGAAAGCTTTTTCAAAATCTATGAATCCCGAACACAGACCTGGCTGTGGTCTGGCTTCTGAGAATTCCACTAACTTCTCTCCTTTCTTGTTTCTTTTGACAAATCAAAATTTTCCCACTTTCGCGTCACTGCTCTGCTTAATTCCTATTTTCGCATTGAAGTCTCCCATTACAATTTTGTAATGCGATTTGCTACTATCCAAAATCTTTTGTATTTCCTCGTATAGGTCTTCGACTTCCTCCTCCGGATGTGACGTTGTTGGAGCATATTTATTCATAAGTCCTTTTCATACCTTCATTCAATGCTTGTATGTGGTCCATTGTGCTAAATCCACGACGAAATCCGGCTTGTTCCCTTCCCTGGTTAAAATCCAAGTCTCGTTCAGTACGATTCGAAATAACTTTGATAAACATTTTGTATAGAACTGACAGTAAACTAACTGGTCTGTAGTTTTCGAAGCGTTCTTTGTCCCCTTTCTTGTACAACAAAATGATAACAGCATTGTTCCAACATGACGGTATTTATCTCTTCCTCAGACACATCGATAATAATTTAGCAAGTTCTTCTTCCATCTTTTCACCTCCCCATTTAAACTTCTCTGCTGTGAGTCCATCTTCTTCTGGCGATTTTCCGTTCTTCATCCCTCAAAGTACTTTATCCACTTCTTCTTTCATTACGTGTGAGACATCTACACCATTTTCTCCTGAATCTTCATTTCCTAGTTCTTCTTCGGAGTAGTACAATTCTCTGTAGAAATTTTGAAATGTTTTTATAATTTCCTCCTTATTTCGTGTTATGGTCCCATCTGGTCTCTTAACTGCAATTATTTTCTTTTTCCCTATCATGAGCTGCTGTTTGGTTTTCTTCAGGCTCTTGTTTAATTAAGGCGTGACACGAGGCATATTAGGCATCCTAACATATTTAGAATCTTTTTGTTTTTTGATTTTGTGTTTTGTTGAAATCTAATGAAATCTACACCATTTTTCTGGTTGATTTTTAGTATTGTTTAAACATTTTCTAAAATTGGCGAGAAAATGTGTTTCATTTCAGTGTTCAAATTCGGGGGAAGAACAAAGTTTGCATGCTCGGAAAAAGTGTTTTTCCATGCATTGCCTTTTTTATTATTAGAATGACCAAATTGCTGATGAATGTAAATTATGGAGGCGGAAGACTTTCTATATACAGTGGTTTGAAACTTGTTGTCCCTTCTGTAAATAATTCAGTTTTCCAGAAATGAACACAGGAAAATTGACAACCGCCGTGACTAGGTTCTCCCAGTTTCTGAACGGGTATGCTGTCCATTACACCATCGCGCCACTGCCAAATTCTCTGTGTATATAGGATGCTCCTCATGTTTTAACACTCTTCCTGGTTGTGAAGTAAAGGCACTTCACTTATTCAGGTCATGACGGATGGCTTATCGCAAGTTCATCGCCGCAATAACAAACGTTCGCCATTGGATTCTATCCTGGGCAACATCAAGCCAGTTTTCATCACGAACACCTATTTGTCGAAGATCCCTAGTTCTAATATTGCCCTCCCAACGACGTCTCGGTCTTTCCAACGGCCTCTTTCCATTCGGCTTTCCAACCAAGATAGGATATGATCTCGTTTTTTCCCCATGCGAGCTACATGGTCTACCTATCTTAGTCTTTGCGATTTAATTATTCTTACATCTGGTGAATCGTTCAGCCCGTGGAGTTCTTCATTATGCATTCTCCAGCCATATTCTAACGCAAAGTTAATCATTGATGATAAGGCATCACCTTGTTTCATTCCGTTGCGAATCTTGAAACTATATGACATGTATCTCACACAACGTATTTGTGAGAAAAAAACGGTAACAATACCTATTCTTTCAAACTACACATTTGCAAATACCTCAAAAAAAATCTCCAAACATGTGGAGTGCCTTGACTTCATAACCAGCTAGAAGCTGGTAGAGTGTTAAGGTAAAAGGAACATTCTACATACACAGAGAATTGGCCATGCCGTGGAGGTGTAATGAATGGTACACTCGACCGGAAACTTGGAGATCCGGGTTCCTGTCCCAGTCACGGCAGTTATCAATTTTGTGTGTTAATTTAAATATTTTCTTCACATAAGTTTCTTGTGGGAAAAGATTCGTGTGTTAACTCCATTTAGGGTGAGCTGATCTCGGTAGCCGAGTGGGGTAGGGTGCTGGGCCGCCGTTTATGAGGTTACGAGTTCGAATCCTGACTGGGGTGTGAATGTTTGTGGATCTTAAACTCGCTGCATTCATATCATCGTGACGAGACGAAGTCCTTGCCCCTATGAAAATAAAGTTTAAAACAATTAGAGCGAATGGGTTAACGCTGTAGATCACCCCCGCCATCTTGGTACGCACCTTCCATTGATTTACACGGGAATTGTTTTACTCATTTTATGCCTCTCGGATGTAGAATATTTAAGTTCTGCTTTCACAAAATTTGTCTTGGTGGTTATTTTGACTCTTGTATAGTTTTGGTTTGTGAAGTTTCTCCAAATATATAATTATAATGTATTATTAATAGTTTGCTATATAAATCACAATATGTTAACGGGAAATTATACTGTTCCTGTGTAAAATATTACATTTCTATAAAGTAGCATGAGTAAAAGAGAGCATGACGATAAACTGTGCGAAAACAGAAGTTAAAACTATACTCCTGAAAAGTATAAAACGAGTAAAACAATTCCCATGTTAATCAATGGAAAGTGCCTACCAAGATGGCGGGGGTGATCTACAGCCTTAAGGCCTTTGAGAAGAAAATACTTATACTTCCGAGTCTAAATTATATACGAGGAATCCTTCATGAGCATAACGAGTATACCTAATAAACTTTACCTCTGGTTTGGACAGCAAAGATGTTTCTAGATTGCCCATTGTGACATTAGCCAAAATTATGAACCATTGTGAACTTTGTATAGCCAAAAATGGGGACACTGGATTTTTCATAGCCAAACCTGCTTTTTCGATGTAGCATATATCCTCAAATTTGAAAAGATTGGTAGTAGTGCATAACGAAATTAGTTTGAGTATTTTTTATATCTGTAATGCTATAAATTTATTTTTCGAAATAAATGCCCTTGTACATGATAGTGTTAATTCAATTAGAATGGAGTGTACATGTCTATTACGTCAATTGAAACTTAAAAAATAACGGAAAAAAAATGAGGTTCACTATGGAGCTGATTTGAATTTTGACATGATGACTGTTTATTGCTGTCTACGTGAACTGTGTGTTTTGAGTGCTTAAAATTTTTGCTAGGTATTTAGCGAATAGATATGCTGGATGTTTGAGGTGGAAATGATTGAGCGCAACGATACTCAGTGCATATGAATCTTGGGAAACACGTATATTAGGGATAACGATGGATCCGGTACTATCTCAGAAGAAATTGATTTTGTATAGCCTGTCTTAGTTATTTTCAATGTAATTTAACCTATTGTTGGGTATTTATTCGTAGTTATCCGTAACTTTGTCACTGTAAGCATCGTTGGAGATAAGAATGAACACCATTCTTATCATTCTTAATGCACCAACACGAATTTGAAGTCATTTGGCAAATTCATTCGAAAGCTTGGAAAAATATTTTGGGACAGGTTGTGCTGTGTTAAATTTATGTACAACCTAGGGTTGCCACCTTTTGATGAATAAATTACGGGACACTCGGCAAAAGATACGGGATAATGCTAAAAAATACGGGACGCATCTGAAATAATCTAAAATAAAAGTAACTAGTAAGCCCCTGTACTACTGCAGTATGTGTACCACGTTTGTTCGTACAGAGTGCAATGTTGGCATAAGGTGTCCACCTAGAGAGGGAAAAAAAAAGGAGTTTATGCTTCCTAATGGTGATAAATGTGTTGCAGGAACTCCAGAAGGATTATAATATTATACCCTTCTCTGTTGGAAAGCCATTTGAAATGTAAGAGACATATGTCTTTCCCAAGAGTGAGAAACATATACCATTTCTTCGTACAAAATCACGATCATGCAGGTTACGCGTATAAAACGAACAGTGTATACACATTGGCATCATGCCAGTTTGTGCTTAGTCCTTGTGCCAGAAGCCCAAAAACGATGATTTGGTATAAAATGGGGGGGGACCAGATGAAACTTTCAGCACTTGTACACTGACATGTATAGAGCACGAAAATACTTGATAGACATTCCAAAAAGGTAGCTATCCAAGATGGCGGCCATTCAAAATGGCGACCGATGCTATTAAAATCAACATATCTCGGTTACGAGTTATCCGATTTCGATCATTCTCTTTTTAAATTAAAGTTATTTTCATTAGCTACATTTTTGTTTATGAGCAATATTTTCGTAAATCTAATAATTTTTCAGTTAAGTGTAAAAAAGTTTCATTTTAGCCTAAAATATTTTCTTATTTAATATTTTACTTTGAAACCTAGGCTTTAATTAAAAAAAAAATCGATTAAATCCGACAATTACAAGAGAGATATGGACAATTGATTGACAGTTTCTGCAATGCGAGGTAACATTACGGAGGCACTAATCCGTGTAGAAGCTACATGATGATTTGGTATAAAATGCAGGGAACAGATGAAACTTTCAGCTGTTGAACACTTGTCTATGAAGAGCATGAATATGGGTGATAGACATCACAAAATGGTGGCTATCGCCAATTCTCAATGTTACGAGATTTCAATGGTTCCTTTTTTTTAAATGAAAGGTCATTTCTTTGCCTTGAATTTTTATTAAGAGCAATATTTTCATAAATATAATAGAGATATTTTGTTAAATTTAAAAATGTGCATTTTAACCTAAATTATTTTATTTAATATTTACTTAAGTATATTTAGTTTTGGTTTATTAAGTGAAATTAAAAAGTAACAAAATGTCTATTATTTTCTTATTTAAGGTCTTATTAGGAAACTATATTTTTTAGATAAATATTTGCTTTCAAAATGCTGCTGGACCGCGGTAGGTTAATGGTTTAGCGCTCACCTCTGATGCTAGGGGTGGTCGGTTCGACCCCTGCTCCTGCTATATGGACTTTGTGGTGGATTAACACCGTATGCGTGGCTTTTCTCGGACTCCTCCCGTTTCCTCCCAGTTTCTTTATTCCAACAATTCATCTCATCATCCATCCTGTCTGACCGAAAGTTGCCTAAAGGTCTTAAAATTAAATTTAGAAGACGCTTCTTTTAATATATACTTTATTTGAGAAGGTCTCCAGTGTGGGATAAAAAAAAGGCTTCGTCGAATTAGTAAATTATACCGTCATCGGAACTGAGGATCACGCTATAAGTAACTATAGCATTAATTTACAAGTTTAACCCTCCGAGAAAAAAAAATCATGATTAAAACGCATTAGATTTGCAGATTATGTGATTCGTTGTGCAGAGATGAACTTTGAATTTAATTTTAAAGACCTTTCGGCAACTTTGGCTCAGGTCTGCAGAGAATGAAAAACACCAAAGATCTACGAAAAAGGAAGTGAAATGAATAAGGGTAAAGGAAATTAAAAGTTATGGAAATTGGAACAAATTAAAACACAACTAGCATCAATATTTGAAGAAATAAGTAGAGCAGATTTTGAAGTGTGGTAAAGAAATACAGACAAGAATAATAATGGTGAGAAATCTATTCACTAAGAAGAAGAATCTTTTCTCTAGATCGATTAACAAAGAGATGAAGAAATGATTGATTTAATGTTTTCGATGGACTGTTGTGTTATATAGAACTGAAACGGGAACTCAGGGAAAGAGTGAAGAATAAAAATTGGAAAGCTTTGAAATGTGGACACGAAGGAGAACGAAAATTCAGTTGAACAGAAGATGTGTAGTGAGGAAGTGCTGAAGAGATTAGGCAAGAGACGGTCAATGCTGGAGACAGTAAGAAAGAGAGCAAACTAAAAACTTATTAGGACATTTCTTGCGCATAATTTATAGTCTATATTAAAGAAAGCAGTTGAAAGTATAATTAAAAGGGGAAGAGGAAGACGACGAATGCAGTTCTGTGAGAAGGATAAGGCCAAGACAAAAATGAAAGCGTGAAATGAGAATTATACTAATAATGATGATATTAAAAAATTAGATGTTACTCAGGTATATAGTTTCATTCTTCGGACACTGCTGTGAACAAACTTTTATTGTAGAGGGAAGGACACGCAGGACGAATGTGAGAACACAAACTACCTCAAAAGTCAATTTATCCTGTTGTAAGAGAGACGAAATAGCTAGAAGGACTATGTGATTCGAGAGAGAAAGCGTGTAAATATGTAATTGGGAATATCATATTGTCATCTCAATAGACCCCTCCGAGAATTTCGGAATAATACAACAAACTAATCACTAACTGGCGTTTTGTTCATTTGAACTGTGAGTATTTTTGGGAAAAGGGAAACTAAAAGGAAGGTCTAAATGTGTACAGGAGGGAAAAAATTGTGTGTGACATGAACTGCAAAAAAAGTGATTAATATGTTAATATATCAAATTTAGGGTTTTAGGTATTCTTACATAAAAATAAAGTATGTTATTTGTAACGACACTATTCCAAGTCTCTGAGTCTGGTCACAATTTCATAATTTGTGCCTAGAGATGGGGGAATAAATAACTAGAAGATAAAATGTAAACAAGGGAAAGTTGAACGTAGATCATTGTTACATGTATACATAAAGTACTTATTCAAAATGATCAAGCATCAACGGTTACCATTGGTATTGTTTTTGTGTAGAGGTACATTTAATTCTTTCGTGCTGGACGATTTGGATAAATATTTCTTCATAAAAGAAATCTCCGTATGAAATGGAGTACCTTGAGCAGCTGAGGCACGAGAAATGTTCCATATGCAGAGAAACTGCTAGTGGCTGTGGTATTGAGTGGTCAGAACACGTAACAGACAGCTTAGAGATCCGAGTTCGAGTTCTGGTCTTGGTAGTGTTCAGTTTTTTCTGTGTATTATCAGCAGTTACTGTACGCAACGTATTTATGTAAAAGAATTACATCTAAAGATAGGTGTAAACACAAAAACTGATACAGGATTTCACACAATACCATGTAAAATCTGCGTTACCCACCAAAGCAGTACTGAGTTTTTTCAGGGATACTTTGGAATTTTATGGTGTTCAGAAAATCATATATGAATGAAAAGAAAAAAGGATCGTAGAACAAGAGTGAACGAACATATCCGGAAATTAATTGCCAGTCTGCTATGGTAGTTCATACTCACACAGCGCCAACTACAATATGATTTCTTCTCACATTATTCAGATGTAAGATTCATACACTGCAAGCACTGTAGAAGTGGGCTGCTGCGTTATTACAACTAATTTATTTTAAATGCAGAGGTAATTTAAATAAAACCTAATTTCCTGCTTTTAGTTACGTTCTTGAAAGTTAAAAGCGAGTGAAATCGGTGTAACACGTTAGTGTGTCAGAAAAATATAGCGAGAACTTTGAAAGTTGAGCACTCACATCAAAACAAGAAAAGATTTTTTGAACAAATGTAGAAATATTCGTGATTTCGGAGCTAGAGACATGATAAAAAGTGACATAAGACGTGTTAGACTAGCAAAGGACAATCACAATTGTACCCAAAGAATGCATTTGGAATTTTATCGTTGAGTGTAGCTTATAGGGAATTCCGCACTGAAGAAATTAATTATAATGGAATTTAAGTTGCGTGCTAGGTAAGAAATTAAGTTACAGTGCTTTTATGTTTACATATCATTTGTTTATGGTGATGCCTCTGGTATTTGTGGGAAATCTTTGATGTAAATAGAAGAAATTACGGAAGTTTAATGTGTACATATCTCACAAAACAAATGTTGTTAAGGTGATAGCGTAATGTAACTAAAGAATATTTTGTTTCTCGTATGTATAAGGGAGTAAAAAGACCGTCTGGTTTATATCAGTCATTGACGGTCTCGGCCTGAGTCTTAGACGCCCAAAGGCCATAAATAAAATTCAAATTCAAAATTCATTAAGCTATAGCCGATGGTTTTATGAGTGAGGTCGAAGTGTGTCATGAAGATAGTGAGGATTTGACCATAGGGTCTAGTATCATGTTAATTGTTTCCTTGTAGTCATTTTTATAGATGTTAGACAATCCTAGATACAATAATGCTAGATAAGTCTTAATGTCTTGGGCGTTTGGCATTATATATGAACATGCAGACATGTCAAAGCATTAATGGATGCCTTTTTGATTATTACCGGGTTATCCCATAAGTAATGCTGTATGAGCGATGACCGCTTCAATGACGCCATGTGACGAACGAATAGTGAAATGGACGGCACGTGTATAGCTGAGTCATATAGGGCACTTGATTGTACTGCAGTGTATAGAAGGAGAACGGTCTACTCCAGGTTTTGGTAGTGTGGCTTGTGTTTGATCATGGCAGTGTCGGAGGAACACATACGGCATTTCACCAGGAACATCCAGCCAGCGCAGTGGCACGAAACATCAATGCCATATATGATCAGGGTCCTGTGAATGTGCGAAAGTGCCAGAGGTTTCGGGCTGGGGACACCAGCCTCACCGATAAGCCACGAGAAGGGAGACCTGTGCAGCTGGACAACGATGACCTGTGAGCAACGGTGGAGTCAAATTCATTGCAAACTTGAAGAACTGGCCAGCGAACTCCATGTTCCCCATTCGATCGTTCGTCATCATCTGCAGGACCTTGGGTACGTGTTGGAACTCGGAAGAGCCCATGCGTTAATACCTCAACAGAAGCAGCAGCGAGTTAACATCTGCAGTTCCCTGCTCACCCGTTACAAACGTGAGTCATTTCTGGGCAGAATGGTGACAGAGGATGAAAGTGGGTCCTCTACCATAACATTACACATAAACGGCAGTGGGTACTTAAAGGAGAAGCCGCAGGAACTGTGCCAAAACAGGATCTCCACCCCTGCAAAGTGATGTTGAGTTTTTGGTGGGATATTCGTGGGATAATCCAATTGGAGCTCTTGCCACGTAACCAGAACATCAATGCAGATGTCTGTATTCAGCAACTTGAACGCCTGTGGACTGAATTGTTGGAGAAACGGCCTACTCTGGTTAATCGCAAGGGTGTGCTCATCCACTGTGATAACGCGCACCCACACACGGCAAAAAGGACCTGTGCTAAGATTGAGGAATGTGGCTGGGAGAAACTCTCCCACCCGGCGTTTTCACCAGATCTTGCACCAACGGACTACCGTTTTTTCATAGCCTGCAAAACCACCTTTCCGAGAAACACTGCAAAATGAGGATGACGTGCGAATAGAGACCCAGTTCTTCTCCAGCGGGGAATTCAACAACTGATTGACAGGTGGAAGAGTATTGTGGAGTCCGATGGAGAATATTTTAGTGACTAACGGTAGTGTTCCAGGTAGGTTATCATTCTTTTCCTCACGGTGCAAAAATACGACGTTACTTATGGGATAAGCTGATAACATCTAAGTTAGGGTCAATCATATATTCTGACTAACATTGGGTGCCTCTGGTCTCGAAATTGCGCATCTTTCGGCATTCGATCATATTTTTTTTTTTTGTTTGTTTTGATAAGAATAATCTCTTCCGGAGGTTTATTGCAGCGTTTTCCTGACACATACTGTATAAATAGTAGTTTTATTAACATAAAAAAGTCAGTTTCACGTATCTGGCCACATTACATGTCGCGTTTATCTGCTTAAATGGGCGTAAACATGTAACACATGTCCATAAACTATTCTCCTTTTGTGCAGTATTTTCTTCTTACCCACAGTTGAAACCTTCGTTTTGTGTTCGTTATTTTCCAGAAGATGCTTCCAGTCCAAGTCAGCAAAACATCACTTTGTAGTTAATTTGTTACACTGTTGCTCCGAAACTAATTGCAGGCCTATTGATAGTTGGTATTCAAAATACTTACTAAATCATCTCTTTGTGTAACATCAATGACTATAGGTTATACAGTAGTTTACATGAAAATACTTACATAAAACAACGCCTGTAATTCAATTATCGATGTCTACAGCTTTCAAATGTAAATATAAAAGTGTAACATTGTAGGAATGCGCGAACTTCTGATTCAAAGTATCATATTATATCATACTACTGTATCATATCACGCGTCAGCTACTTTATTGAATTCGATGATGAGGTATGGTTGAAAAGTGTAGATATTACAATGATGATGGTCTTATGAATATCTCTTGCGTTCCTTGTTGATTCGTTTCCAATCGTGAAATGTTCCATTTCGTTTCATACACTGGACACATTATTGGTAAAACAGTAGTTGCATTACCATAATTTTTAGTACGGATTTTCATTTAGATAATTTTCTTTACGGAAGTATCATGAATTCGATTAATTAAGGAGGATTGTCCAAGTTATTTCTGTTGTGCTTGCTTACTTGAACATACGTTTTCTATTTCATTGCTTTTAAAACATTACAGCGAACGAGATGCTGAACGGATTTAAATTCCACGAACTGTCTCTCTGTTTCTCAGTTTTTGACAGTAACTCTATCTCGTGTTCAGAATAGTCGAAAGCATGCTGCTGTGCCATTTCCTTTGAGTTGGTGTTTTATCTTTTATATTAAGTTCGTGATAGTTCTGTATCTTTGTCCGTCGTTCAGAGTACCATAAGTATTAAGTTCTTCAGCTGCTTCTGTTCCTAAAGAGAGTAGAATTTATTCTACATTTTTAAGGTGTAAATTATTTACTTCTCTTTTCAAGGCTGGTGATCGTTCCTTAGTTGGTCGTTCTTTAATTCATGAGATATGTCACAGCTGGACTGGAAACTTGGTTACGAATAGAAATTTTGAACATTTCTGGTTGAACGAAGGCTTCACAATGTATCTCGAGCGGAAGATTCTAGGGAAAATGTATGGACGTGCCTTCCGCGACTTTTCAGCAATTGAAGGAATTAAAGCATTGGCTGACACGGTGAGTCCAACTGATATTTGTTTATTTCATCACATTAGAAAGGAATATTCATGTTTTGTAAGACTGAGTAAAGAATGATCAGCATTTGGTATCTGCAACTTCGATTTCATTAGGTTTTTGTAATGATTATTCATAATCAACACTCGAGTCTTAAAATTTTTGCTTTGAATGAAATATTTTTGTGACTGGTAGTTTTTACCGTAATTCTGATGTGATCGTTGGAAGTGTTTAAATTGATTTAGCCGTCCCTAGCGCGTGACGCAACATCTAAACGAGGAATTACCTGACGTGGCTTTTGGGGCTGCCATTGCAAATAGTGTCTTGCTTAATAAATAAAAGGTTCTGCGTATAGAACTGTTGGTATAAGAACTGCATGTACATAAAGGTATAGCCATAATGTGCATAGAGGCTGTAGAATGAACAATATGTACATTCTAATGTATAATTAGTATTTGTTGTTTTCATGAAAAGAACAATCGAAACAGGTTTGACCTTTCAAATCAAAGTAAATATATCCTCAGGAACAAACACGCAAAAGGTAATAATAATAATGATATTTAGTTCGATTGCTTTAATTTTAACTTCGAAATACATCGAATTGTCACCTCCGTAGTCGTCGGCAGAGCTGTAAATTGTCTATAAACAAATTATAAATTGGGCGTAACTTGGTACCTGTACAACTATGGGTATACGCTGGATACCCATGTCAGGTATATCCTTGGAATTTACATGCTAAAGATTGGTGAAAAGGGACTGATAAATAAAATACGTAATTTCCAGTACCAAATATAACGTCGATGTCCCAGAAATTTATTCTGCTATCTATCTGTCTAAGCTAACTAATGAAATTTACTGAACAAAATAAATCAGATATTTAAGTGAGCGTAGAAAGGCGAACACGAGAGACTGTTAACCAATAAATAGGCAAAACTTACAGGTCTCTGTCCACTTCTCCATCACTGATTTCGGAGAATCGCGCTAAGTCCGCGATGAGCACAAAAGGTGCTACCAACTATGAACGAGCTAATTACATGTTCGCGTCTTGAGGTTCAGATAACAAGTCCAGAACCACAACCTGGTTCTCTCCACCTCAACTTCCACCCGTTTCGGTAATTTTCCAGAAACATTCACCTCGCCGGTGGCACGGGTGGTGTTCTTTCCACATCTTCTGAGTCAACATGACTTTGTGGCAAGCGGTCGACGCGTGGCCGGGTTTGGTGGCCTGTCGTCCTTATTCCGAGCAACAACCTGCATGTCTGTTAAGAAACTCGTGTTCGACAATCTTTCTGCAGCTACAACTAATTCCACAAATATTTCTGTGACATCTTCTTTACTTCCTTAAACAACATAGTCATTGTCTTGCTGTTTACCGTTACCAATTTCCAACATTAATGTTCTTTTTATTGAAACAAATAAAATACGCTTGAAAGAATGAAATAAATATGTGTCTCGAAAATGAACATCTCGTGTCCATATCAATAATAATAATAAATGGAAGAGGGAAATAATATGCACAGAAATTTGCAAGTACGAGTGTCTGATTGTAACTACTTGAGATTATCGCGTCCAGATACGTAAATTCGAAGGTATTTTAAATAAGTTTATGTTTGGTGGTATAGATTTGTATATCAGTATAGCTATTTGCTATTCTTTGTGTTATTTTGACATAAATTCAGACCTCTAATACTTGCATTTCAAGTGACACTTTGTAGATAGTTTGAATTTGGTTATGTTACTATTTTCGATAGAGGAGATATAAAGTAAAATTGAGGACCGCCGTTTTACCAAATTCTGGTATAAATTAAGTACATACACTTATCCTGGAAACTGGGTGGAAAAAATATAAACTAAAACACTGAATATCGTAATGTTCTTTTTCAGCGTGACGTTTTGATAGAGTCAAATAGATACACGGGATTTGTGACTTTTTGGCCATCACGAATTTTATTACAAAATAAATATAAGTCCAATAAGTTAATAAAAATAGCGTGCCGTACCAGGGTATTTTACAGTTTCTGATGAGTTATGGGATAACTCTTTATGGCTTCTTCTTCTCGGGTGATATGCCTTGTAGAAGAGAATTAGGATATGTGTCGCACCAGTCCGACAGGTAATTGTGTGTGAAAGGAAGACACCAGTATGACAGCTAACTGTGTGTCAAGGATGTGCCAGCCCGACAGCTAACTGTGTATGCAGGTTAGGAATCGCACACCAGCCCAGCAGCTAACGGTGTGTGCTAGGTTAGAAGGAGTGTACCAGTCCGACTTCTAACTTTGTACGAGAAGAAGGTAGAGGAGAGAGGTGATCAGTGATAAAGTATAAGGTTGCATCGGGGTTTTATAGCCCTTCTTTCGTGTGGTAATCGAAGCTCCTCCTCCGGTGATAGTGGCTCCTTCTGTTGATTCCTTAATAGTACTAGCGTTGTCGTCTGCTTGTTTGCATTACACAGTTTATTTACATTGCGTCTTTTATTTTACAGATGTTGACTATTTGTAGTACTCACGCTATTACAATGTTTACGCTATGAATGTGAGATGACTCGTGCTCAAGCACGTGGAACATTACACCCCCCCCCCCCCTTCATTCGTCTTTAAAATATAGTGCGACAAAGTATTTGGGGAATTATATTTTCATCTTTTCACTGCCGTAATAAGCTTCACTTTAAACTATCACTTTTTACACTTGGAGAATATATACACTTGTTAGCTAGATATAATCACTGCACTATGTTGGGATTAACACTAGTTCACTGTATTATTCCGTAACTATTAGGGTACGAATATCTGTATTCTCACTAATCCAAGCAGATTCAGTCTTAGTCGACGTCATTTTCCTCAAGATAGTAAGGTGTATTCGTTTATTTAATACTTATATATGAGGTCACTAATCGTTGTCGGTGTTTCTGCACTGTTCACGTTAGTGTTTGGTTGTTGTATGGTTGAGAACTTACGTTCATTGTTCGCACTGCGGTTATTGGTTCCACTAGGAATGTCTATAATTGTGTCAAGTGATATATTGTCCGTGATAATTTCACTGGTTGATATTATAGTCTTGTTAATTTGACACAATGAATAGATAATGATGATAACTATTAATTTGGCCAGTATAATTAACACAATCACAGTTTCTAGTACAGGCATTGGCTCTGGAATAAATAATGGGCGATCTTATTAGGCTTGCGACGGTATGTATAGCATAAAATAATGGCTATTATTATGAATAAAACTAATAGTAAAATTACTACTGCTACTGTTGACCACGGTAAGAGAGCATGAAGATGTAGTTTGGAGAATTTACTAGGTAACTTGTTTTTCTCATGATCCATTAATGTTTGTAGAGAATTGATCCTGATTTTTGCAAAGTTTGTAGGTTTTAAGTAAATTTCAGAGATAATGTCTCGTTAAATTGAATATATCGGACTTCCAAATCTGTCGTTCGCCTGGTTGGTAAATTTAAATTATTTGTGGTATTTCTATCAAATTCTTGGTATTTAAAATAATACGTATGTAAAGAATTCTGATCTTGTTTGATGGGTACTTGATTATGTTGTCGTATAATTTTAACTTGATTTCTAGTTGCTGTATGAAGTCCACTTGTAGTATACATATAAAATTCATCTTTTGTTGATAAACGTGTTCTAATCTGACAATTTTGAGAAGAATTTCTAAATATTAAATAGTATATACAGTCGGTTTTCTTTTTGTGTGTTTTAGCTTGCTCCTGTATTTTTTTACATAGAGTAAACATCTGGTGCCGTTGGCATAAAGAAAGGTCGATTTCGAAAATTGTTAAATTCATTTTAATTGCGAACTCTGGAACGACCACTTTAAGATGTGTAATCCGTGGGAAGAAAAAAAAAAGTTATTAAAAATTTTGTAAAGCATGTGGTCATTACATCTTTTGAGAAAGGGTGTTTGAATTATGGTATCCAGGTTAGCAAGACTCGGGTCGAATGATGACAAAAGAAACCTTTTCGCACTTTGATTAAGGAATCTACAGAAGGAACCACTATCACCGGAGGAGGAGCTTGGATGACCACACCAAAGAAGGGCTTTAAAACCCCGATGCAACCTTATAATTTATAACTGGTCTAGGTGATCACCTCTCTCCTCTACCTTTTCCTCGTACACAGTAATCAATCGGACTGGTACACTGCTAACCTAGCACACACCGTTAGCTGTCGGATTGGTGTGCGATTCCTTACCTGCATACACAGTTAGCTGTCGGGCTGGTATGCTACCCATCCTGCACACACAATTAGCTGTCGGATTGTTGTGCTACCTAACTCTGCCTTGTGCACAGTTAGATGTCGGACTGGTGCAACACCTATCCTAGTTCTCTTCTATAAGGCGTATCACCCGAGAAGAAGAAGCCATAAAGAGTTATCCCGTAACTCATCAGAAACTGTAAAATACCCTGGTACGGGACGCTATTTTTATGAACTTATTGGAGTTATATTTATTTTGTAATAAAACTAGTGATGGTCAAAAAGCCACAGATCCCGTGTATCTATTTGACTCTACCTAAACGTCACGCTGAAAACAGCAGAACGTTACGATATTCTCTTTTTTATTTATGAAGTGGCGGAGATTCGGCAGTTTAGCAAATGTTTATAATTATTTTATTTATTTATTGTTTAATAAGTGATGTTACTAATTGTAGTTTTTAGCGATTGCTGAATTGAAAGAATTTCGTGTATAGACAGGATACCTGTGCGCCTTACTAAACATTCGAATTTAATAAAAATAAGGTCAAAAGTAAGAACTGACATTTTTAGATTATCTGATTTGATTCAATATGGCGCATGGGTGAAATGTTAGTTACTTCTATACTATAGCCCCTGCCATAAATTTTGTTAGTCTTATAAGTGTATAATTGAAAATGATGTCTCTTAAAAATAAATTAAAATACTCGCTATTTTGTTTCTATGCGGATCGAACTGGAAGTATACACCTTGACTGAATACACTAATGTGCAAACCTTAGGGACGAAAACTTGCGTAACACCGTCTATAGAGGCAGCACCCAAAGATAAATGTACTTAAAACTTTTTCTTGGAACAGAAACAACAGAGCTTAAAAAGAAGCATGGCGTACGGTGCACGTGACATAAGAGCTTTATCCGCGCGCTCAGTCAAATGGCACTAGTTGAACGGAAATTACTGAAATGTGTGTGAATCAGATATCCGCTGGTGTTTGTGGTTAGAAAGACCTGTCACAAACATCTTGGTAACTTTGTTTGCGGTAAAATGATAGGAAGGCTTGAGGTGAGGAGTATTGTGACGATTGTGGGGAGTGTTGTATCTCGTGTGCGGTCAGCCTACTGGGCGACAGGCGCTGCTGTCTACTTCAATAGCCTTCTACTAAAATCTTTCCCAGTGATGTCCGCTATCTGTTCATACAGTACAAGAGAATTTGACACCATATAGCAGATACCATGGCAAAACAATATTGCAGTTATCCTGATACAATTTCGAAAATGTTGAAAAGTTGAAATCTTGATATCATTGGTATTACTACAAAGAGTATATTTATTTACTTGTGCTTCTCTGTACAACACTTAGTCTTCCCTCTAAAGCAATCTTGTAAATTTTGCACTTTTTAGTACAACATAGAAATACTTGGAGCATAAATCGGCCTCAGCAGTAAAGCCCATAATTAAAATTCATTGAAGCAGGAATCTCGTGAACCTGTCGTAGTTGAATGACCCCTTGGACGACGTACAAGATTATGGAGGTTGAATAACAAGGAAACAGTGAGAAGAAGCTAAATAGGGAGGTCGCTCTCATCAGGAAGCCTTCTGTAAGCCAGCAGCGGCAAAGCAGTCCCTCTAGGCCAAACTACAGGTTGAGAGATGACCGAGAAAGGATGCTTCAGAAAACTGCCCAAGCTGCTGTACAAGTGGCACCCGACCCAGCACTACGAGTCAGAAATCAGGCAAAGGATACGAGATTACAGACCTTTAATAAGACTCCAGAAACTTGACTTGAAGTTGGATGCGTTCACCAAAGCATCAGCCAATTTCGAAGATAACATCATAGCTATTCAGCAGAGAGTGGCATTAAGTGTCAACGAGAGCACCAACCATTACAGATAGCGCCGAAGTTGGAAGAAGGGTGGGACTTCACTTTGGAAACTGCAAGGCCCGCGTTGGTTCGGAGGCCACTAAGAAGTTTTGCTGTAGAGGAAGCTACAAACAACCAACAAGACTTAAAAAAAGACGCCTATTCCCAAAATGCAAAGAACATTCCAGGGGGACAAGCAGATATCACCACCCAGACGTTCCATGAGGGACAGTATACATGAACCATTGAAAATCTTGACAAACCACAGGAAGTAAAACTGTAACAACTTATCAGGGTCAACAAAACATTTTGAAAAGCGAAAACTGTCTTTCAGTCAACCAACAACTCCCACAAGTTGCATAGAAGATGAAAGAGGAAAAGAGGTAGACCCACGGCCAAGAAAATCCAAATGCTTTAATATCTCGTATATAATTTTACAAAGAAGAACTTTGCTACACAAGAGGTATAAGTCGTAGAGAAGGGACTTTCATTTTGCCCTAACATAAACCGACTACTTTGGCCCTTATAGAGTCCGTGAAACTTTTCAAGCAGAGTGTGGATAGGCATTATCAGAGAGCACTATGTGAAATAAAAACGAAATTACCGAAATATCAAAGGGAAGACCCTCCCAAAATCAAATGGAAGTAGTGCGGAATCAGACGTATTCCTCCATTGTATACGAGAACATACTCGTCCTTTTCAGGAGATGATGTTAAAACTCCTGAAAATAATAACTAAATAAGACCTTACCCCACAACTGAGACGGGCAATAAATAAACTTAAATTCAGAAAAGACATCATTATCAAACCCATAGACAAATCAGGGAGATATGCCATTCTAGTAGAAACACGACTATGAAAGAGAAACGTTGCTACAACTGAAAGGTTAGACCTCTTTGAGAGATGTCCCCCAAAATGAAAAGAAAAGAAGAAAAATTATTCTATTTTGAAAATCAACTTAACCCGAGTGCACAACTGGTGAGAGTTTAACTCTTACCAAAGGTTCACAATCAACCATGACTGAAGTCCTTTTGCAGGTAAGGAGACCCATAGTCTCGACGAGCAACAGTCCAAAAAGATTTTTGGACAAATACTTTACACATTTTCCCATGATTTTGTTGCCTACTATACACTAAAGGCTTAAAGACACTTTAGATATTCTGCAGAAAATAAGGAGAGAGAAAAGAATTACTCCAAAAGACGTATTATATTAACTAACTAACTCTATGGCTTATGGAACTTGCAAGTTAGTTAGTTAATATAATACTTCTTTTGGATCTGGAAATTTTGATGTATGATAATTACATTAGTTTTGTGAACAAGAGTTTCATTCAAAAGAAAGGTGCTGCTACTTGAATATCTATTTCTGTGGCGTATGGCATCATATAAGTAAATATGCTGAATTAGTATTGGCTAAGAAAGGTTCTGTGAAGTCTATACTTGAACGTAGATTCGTAGATGATGATGTAGGAATATTTCCAGGGACGAAAGAACATTTTGATCTTACATAAACAATTTACATAAAATGCAGCTGGTGTAAATGGAAGGCCCAGGTTGCAAGCTTCGTCCAAACACTGTGAAATATATAGATAATGTTAATTGAAAGAACAGTATGACTGCCATTGATTGTACTTATTATGAAGATAACGTCCCACCGTCTCAACGCTACCGTATTGAATAAATGTTTCAGGTAATAAGAATTTTTCTTATAGAGTTAGCACACAAACTCACCTAATGTGATAGTAATACTAGAACATTATAATAACATCGCTTGGCGTTGGAAATTGGAATTAAGGGTAACTTAAATTAAGCGTGTTCGCGAGAGGGAGTGAGCACCTAGTACTATACCAACTAATATAATTAATATGAGGCATTTAATAATTGTGGAAAGAAACAAAAGGGGATCTATTTGAGTACACTATATTTGACGTTTAACTATAAACACTGGAATATACTAGAGGAATACTGTCAGAATCTACTAAGAGAGTATTACCTAAATTTATACACAAATACAATACCCATAACAGAGTTCACATTGAGATTAACCATATTAACAAAAGGTCTCGTCTCACCTGATTGATGATATAGAGGCGTTATCAATAATTGAGCACATTTGGCATGGCGATTAAGAGTTCAACAGAGAGAAGTATTCAGACTTGACGCTCCCTGCTGTTAACAATTCTTCTCGTTCTGTCTTCTATGATCAATGTACTGTCTATCGTGATTAACTCAAATGTCAAAGTTTAGACGAAGTCCAATCGAAGAATAGCAAAGTCTTTTAACACTATTATAAGTTCAATCACAGACGGAATTCTCAAACTTAAAGTTTCAAACTGAAGTATCAAACTGAGGACTGGAGAATAGAGACTGGCGCTTGAAGATTGAAGACTGGGGTCAAGATGCAAAGAAGGATGTGGTTTTATTCTGTTGTAATTTTGAAGTGTCACACACTGTTCTCATCGTGACATTGTTATTCCGGAATTGGGGAAGGAAAAAATAAGAGGATGTTTGCATCAGAAAGAAATGAGCTAAAATGGGAATTAACCTCGCATCTTTCTCTTTTAGTTGTCACGTTTCTGAATTTTGAACATAGCAATGACCACTTGTTTTTAATACTAAACTTTCATTAATCACGTCTCTGAAATACTTCTCTTGGAATTACAAGTATTAGTTTACATAATGATTTCCTGTTATACAACGTTCAGAGTAATTGTCATGCCTCTGTGATTAATTTTCTCAGGTGTGAAGAGAGAAACATTTTTTTAATGATAGATCGTGACAGATCGTATCCTGTTATTACATTTACAAATTCTCTGCTTTGAAAAATACATTGAAAGTAACCGTGCTGTTACCGCCATACAATTCATTTTTTTTATCTTTATTGAATTTTTTTATCTTTAAGTAACCAGTAACCTTGTTAATATCACGTACGCCTAATTGCTCTTAGATAATTCACATTGTTAGTTTCCTCTATCATGTCCCTTGAAACTTTTTTTACAATAATATCCTCATGATAAACAAATCATACGTACTAACATTTTTACAATTAAATAATATTTATACTTTATGAATTCTTTTGGAGTGTTCCAATAATAATATTACACTAAGATTACATGCAAACACATTACTAGCTTAGATTTTAAAACTGGAAAAACGATACTGATGCAGTTTTAAAGCTCTTAAAGTGCTCTATAACTTTAATGTTAAACATGTTGTAATAGTATGTTACAATTAACAAGTAAATTATACTTAAAACTTTAAACTTCAAAGTATAACCTAAAATAAAAACAACTTAAATTCAGTTTTTCCAAAGAATACGTCTCAAAGAAAGAGCCAACAATTAATAAATTTCTTTATTGTAAACGCTTTCGAATTAGTTCCCGTGAATTTGATAAAAAAGTGATACTTTTATCTCTATTCTGTGAGATCTCGTATTATGTGTTTAAAGATTTCATTACGACTTGTAACGGCCATCGTATTGATGACGTCATAATCCCTAAACCCGACGCAGGATTCTTTGTGACTTTTAATGAGTAATACAGGAGTAGGAGTACTACATATTGCAATAGGTTTCGTTATTTTTTAAATGTCCAGGTTTATATTTTATTTCAATATAAATGTCCAGGTTTATATTGTGGGAGTACTCCTCACTCCCACATTGCCGGATTTTGCTGTCCATAGATCTGATTTCCGTATGAGATGGATGAAAATTTAACTGCCGATAGTTATAAGTCTAGGAAAGTAGAGGGAAAAGTACTCTAATGGTGAAAAAAGTGCAACAAAACGTTGGAAACTTGCAATTAACTCAGAACGTATTCTACATTAACATATCCAAAATTTCACGAAATTAAACCATGGGAACAGCATCTAAAATACATCACAAAATAGCGGCTTAATGTTTCTTGGAAATCGGAATATGTTATTTTTCAGACACCTTTTAAGCACATTATGAGAAAGAATGTGTGAAAAATGCTCACTGTCTATGTACAAACGCCACATCATTATTATTATGCCGCCTTATTAAAATAATAATAATAATAATAATAATAAAAAAAAAATTCGACCTTTTTTCTCGTTTTCACGTAATATCTCTTAACCGTTGCGTTTAACGGTAGAAGTTGTCATTTCCAAAATTAAAGAAGAGTAAATTTGCTAAAATTTGAACCCAGCATGGCTTTTCTTAGTTCAACAGTTTCCAAGATACAGGTATTCAGAGTTTTCGAGAATTCGTTTAAAGAACATACGTCATTACTTTTTGATCACAAAATATCTCCTGACCGGTAAGTTTCATGACAAAAATGGTGGTTTACAACAATAAAGAAAAGCAAATTTGCTCAAATTTGAGCCCAGCGTAGCTTTCGTCAATTCAGTAGTTTCCAAGATACAACCCTTGAAAGTTTATGTAGTTTTCTTGTGGTGACCAAACACCGTGTGCGTACGTTTTCTCGGGATACTCCCGTTTCCTCCCACTTTCTTCACTCCACCAATTTATCCCATCACCATCCATTCAGCCTGAGCCACAGTTGCCTAAAGGCCTTAAAATAAATTCATATTTAGGTAGTTTTCGAGAATTTGTTTAAAAACATACGTCAATACGTTTTGATCACAAAATATTGACCGGTAAGTTTATGACAAAAATGGTCATTTTTAATATTAAAGAATAATAAATTTGTGTCAGTTTGAGCGGAGAATTGCTTCCCTGAGTCCAGTAGTTTGCAAGATATTATCCTTCAAAGTTTAGGTGGTAAACATAAATACAGTCAGACATTAGCTCATAGGAATAAGCAGTGCCATCAGAGTTACTTCTTTGTAAAACAAATATTTACAATTTTCATCACTTAGAAAGGCCCGAGAGTGATCTCTTCAACTCCCACGCTCACTGTAACATCCTCAAGCTATTAAATTTCTGAAAAATCATTTGGTGCCTCTTCATCTAAACGCTCAATCACTGGAGTGTATTAGTCTTCAGCTGGTGAAGCCTATAAATCAATTACTTTAAATTTGTTAAAATATTAAGACTACGTAGGAGCAAACAAAGTAGCTGTTCCAAATGTATGATGCAAACTGCTGTTGGACAGGGAAAATTTTCACATTCCATTTGGTTGGAGAGGGGGAAACCTACAAGTTTTATTTTAGTTTCATTTAATGTTTACGCTGTGGTTAATTTAACTTTTGGATAATAATACCTAAAGGTAATGCAATATATCGCTGAAAGAACATTTACTGTATTTTACTTAAAACCTTCACAGTTTTACAAATTTTCATCTACTTTATGTATTTATACGTCAGTACATATTTATATGGGATAGCAGGGGCATGTCCGCCATTTTGTAATGGATTTTTTCGGATGGTCCCGTGGTTGTTTTGTGTAATTGTGAATATATAAATCAGGATAACTAACAAAGACGTTTAAAATTTATAGTGCTTCTGTTGCAATTTGTACCCGTTCGAACGCTATTTTGCCTAGACTGTATACATTGCAAGCATTCATCATACACTATATCTCACATTTGCTATAAAATGTTTTTACTAACCGATTCTGCTTGTAGTAAAAATTAATGATTCCACTTTTATCCCCACTAATCGAATAACTCAATCAGCTTAAAGGCTTTGAAACTTCATATTTCTGGCATTTACAGCGCGAACAGGCCATCACTGTGTAGCGTACAGGCTATAGCCGTAGGAGAGGGAATAAAAAGGTAGCATCCATTATTGAAGCTATCGTGCTGCAATTCGCCTGAGTGGGACTGAGGGAAATCATGAAAACAGTGCTAATTTAATGCGACAGGCCGTTTCGTATGATTTAGTCAGAAAATCTAGTGTCATTGCACACGATTACTTCTTAAAAAATGTTGCGTTAATTTGCAGTAATAAGTTGCATTGTTCTTTCAGATACGAAGTAGAGGTGCCGATGACCCTTTGACCTGCCTTACTCCAAACCTGTGTGGCATAGATCCTGATGCTGCATTCTCAATGGTGCCATACGAAAAAGGTCATACATTCCTATTTTATTTGGAGGAATTGGTAGGAGGAGAGGGTAAGTAGATTTAATTTTATTCAACAAAAACTGGGAATTTTTAATGAAAGAACTTTTCTCACGCCGACGTTACAACTATTGTTAATTACATTAATCAAGTGTTTATTGTGGTTAAAAATTCCAGGGGATATGATGGGAAGTACAAGTGTTATACATTACAATGGATATCCAAATAGCACTAAAGCGGATGAGAATAACATCTTTGGCATATCCCAGTATCAAATGTAATTACATTTCTAGGTTTCAGCCTGTCTTTGTATGTGACTTCAACTTTTACTTTTGCCTTAGGGAGGAAGGAAGAGGCAGGGTATTGACACGACCTGAGTTGGGATACCATCCTGGCATTCAGGATGTCCAGCGGTAAGAGTTGAATCTGCATGTCTGTCCAGAATCGATCCGAAATCCGCGACCGGAATTGGCAGACCACAATGGTTGGACAATTCGCATGTTGCTGGTGCGATAAACGTTCAAGTTTGAATTGTCAGGTGCATAAGTATTAAACTAAAGTTCCTTTATAATATAGTTTAATAATATATACCTAACGATTTTAAAAATTATCACTGAAAAAATATGTAGGGGAAGTGCAAGTAATATATAATGGCTCATTCCGTTATTACACTGGAGCAATTGTTAACTACTACTTTTATTATGTTTGATTTCTTCCTTTCGTTTTTCTGATCTTTCCGTTATTTTCCCATTCCTTGTCCTTTAATGTTTACGTATTTTTCGTATATCGTTTACTTCTTTACTATCTGTTGTTATGACATTGCGATCAACGTAGTAAGTAATAACAATTTAAAAAAAAAGTGGTGGAATATAGTTACGTAACTATTTTACTCCTCAGATGTGTTTGAACGCTTCTTGAAGTCCTATCTGGAAACGTACAAATATAAATCGTTGGACACGAATGACTTCAAAAACTACCTGCTCAGCTATTTTCCTGATCATTCAGGGTTAAAGAGCCTTGAGTGGGACAAGTGGCTGCGCACACCCGGAATGCCTCCTGAAATACCCAAGTAAGTATTCGTTAGTGATGGTCGTGGGGTTCAATAATGTTTAAGTGTTGACGTCATACGGTTGACTTGGTTAACTACAATTAAAAGATCTGGATTTTTTTTTCATATGATTAAGTTTTATAATTATTATTTAATATATGTAGAAAGCCCTCGTTCATCCCTTCCCCTCCCACAGATCACACACACGTACTCACACTCCTCGTCCTTATTTTGAAAAATAATTCCCCCACCTATAATCTCGTTGATATTTCAGTTGTATGATTGCATATATTGTTGAATCAACTATAGCATCACCTTCAGCGGTCTCTGAAGTACAATTTAAACGTAACTTGATGTTAAAAGTGATTTAATATGCTAGTCAAACTGTTGGAATACATGCGCTTGCCTTGCTTGAATATTATGTTGTAGGCGAACACACAATGCATAGGAACAGTTGAAGAGCAAATTGACCTGGGTACATGTTCGAATATCCATCTCGACATTCACATATTGGAACTAAGAACATTTTGAAATAATTGGCTGGTGGACTAGAGCTTTAAACTACTCGACCTCAGGAGTGGCTTCAGTTTTGTGTTGTTTGGAATCAGAACGAAGTTCCAATTGAAACGTAGTGGAAAAATAAGCTTGTACTGATCTAGTTTTGGACCTAGGGGCTACTTTGACTACTTGATGGTTGAAAATCGAGAATTAAGATTATAGGTTTTGTATTTAGTCACGATTCAAGGATGGAAGAGTTATAACGCAGTGTTGCCACTGGTCCCTGAAAGTACCTAAAAGTCCCATTTAATTTTGAAGGTTCTGTAAAGTCTCTTTTCAGCCCAAAAGTTCTTTAAAGTCCCTTTTTTATTTTAATTTTGCTGCTCGATTTGAAGTTCCAATGAGGATCAATTCCAATGTGCTGATATCCTCCAAAGTGTTGTAATCCAGGTTGTTGTAGCATTTATTTCGGGATTTCGTTGATATAAGAACTTTTTGATTCAGGCTTTGATTTTCAGGTAATTTTTTGGCTTACAAGGAGAATTGAACATTCCAAAAATGAAACTAAACCTGTTGCAATATGTAGTACAACCTCTTCTGTGTTCCTTACAAAATGTCGCAAAGAATCCCTTTGTGGTTTTAAAGTCTGTGACATCATCAATATGGCGGCCGTCAGAATCATAATTAAATCTTTAAATGCGTATGACATCGCACAGAATAGAGATAGAAGCATATTTTTTTTGCATCAAATTCAAGGGAACTATTGAAAAATGATTACAATAAAGAATTTTGTTTATTGCTGAGTCTGAGATAAAATGGAAAGAAAATGTCTTTTTTTTTTCGATTATAAGTATTAGCTTTAAGTATGATTCTGTCTGTAATTATAACATATTATTACAATATCTGACGTTGAAGTTATAGATCATTTTAAGAGCTTTAAAACGGTATTAGTGCTGTTTCTCCGTCTTTGGATGTAAGCGAGTTGTTTAATTTTTATTTGTACTGATAAGGTGTTGTACATCGAACGATTCAATGGCTGTAGTCTATGAAGAATCTATCTGGCTGATGGTCAAAGGGAGCATCGATATGTAAAGATTGTTATATATTATTCATTACATTGTTACAGTTCTCAATACGTCATTCAAATATTTCCAGTGAGTGTACGGAAAAAAATTACCTACATATCAACTGAATTGTTACAATCACATAAGTATGTACACACGAAAGTAAGCTTATTGATAGACATGTCAGGAGGGTAAAGTTACGAAAATGAACATTTTTTTTTTTGCTATACAGTCGACTTGTAATTGTACAACCTGACTTTGTCTTGCATCATTTGTATTAATACAACAATTATACGCTGTTGCAACATGCAGTTATCCGGAAACAATTTTTAAAAAAGAATTTTTATACCATTGGTATTACTAATAACGGTGATTTTATAATTCTCTACTACTCAGTACGAAACCAAACCTACGTTCAGAATGCATACTTCGAGAAATCACCTTTCATGGACATCCCCCTTCTTTCCCAATACTCTTCACTTGAGTCGACCCAAACCAAGATTATCTTCCTAAATGTTATAATAAGGAAGAGACCTAACGGACTCATAAACCTACCAAATTACGTGAATTCTTACACGTAGACTCGGCACATCCAGCTGCCCTAAAAAACTTACTAATTAAGAGTCAGGAGTTATATCTGAGAACATTTATCGATAATGGATAGAAACCAAGGAAGAGACTAAAAGAAATAGCAAGAACATTTATTCTAGAGGATAGAACGGCTCAGACAGTATTAAAAGGACTTTTGGAACCAGTCGGCCAAAAGATCAAGAGGAGAACAAAATGTGAAAACGGAACTATTTTTTCCTGTAGAATGCTGCTCAAACTATGGGAACAAACTAATTCAGAACTTCTGGGTGGAAATCAAGAGAGAACATGACAGAGAAATGGTGGATGGGGTTGCCACAAAACCGACCGTTAATCGCATTTAAGAGACCAAGGAACTTGTAACAATACCTGGCAAAAGCAGCCATTATATCAAATTGGGTTAACCACGTACAAGATTTAGCCAAGAAATAACACAACATTGTAAAATTGAGAGAGAGAGAGTGAGAGAGAGAGAGAGAGAGAAATCTGAATTCCAGAAGGAGAAGGAAGCCACAATTAATGTACCAATGGTCAAGCGGCAGAGGATAGAAACAAAACGGTGACCGCAAAATTGAAGTGTTCAAAAACCAGAGGAAAAAATTGAAAGAGAAAATAATTTTCAAGATCAGTCAAGGTAACAGATAGATCTCAAGCTAGAGTTTAAAGGGAAACTGATAAACTCCTACAGAAATTCACTGATGAAAACCTACTTGACGCAAGATGTACGCATCCACACACAAATGAACAAAGACCTATTGTTTTATATAGTAAATTGATACTTGAGGTTTACACATAATGGACACAAAGTGTAAATACCCCATACACGTACGAAAAGAAAAATGGTTCTAGAAAGTCTGTAAGCACAGTAAACTAACAGCCCCACAGAAAACCCGCATACACATACGGAATACATACAGTAGAGGTTTTCCCACCACATAAATCGTCAATAGGACAACAGATGTAGGAGGAGACATCCTAAAATTGGAGAATCTGAACAGACGTTAATGGAAGGACCGGGCTCCAGGCCTCGCCCAACACTGTCATATATATATATATATATATATATATTTTATTTAAGGACCCACCTTTCACCCCTGTCTCTGCATTTTTTTTGCACAAATTGAGTTGCGCGCTTCCAGGCTATCCCTAGAGATGGTCGGAGTTCCGGCAGTCCGAGAATCACTTTTGTTCCCCTCGTTTTGGACTTAGGATGGTTCGGGACTTCTCTTGAACCAGACGTCCAGAATGTATTCCTGGTATTTTGTTTCTCATGTTGCAACATGTTGGGAGGTAATTGCTAAACGTTAATTGTTTCTTTATTTATATGACAATTAACACTTAACTTTTAAGGACACAAGACATTCACGTTGACTCCAGTAGTGACTGAGATCAGAAAGAAAATATCTGACTGGTAACATACAGTATATTACGCAACATTAGTTCTAGAAGTTTTTCCATCCATGGACTTACGATCACACCGCTTCTGTATGATGTTTCGCACTCACCCGAATCATAGCGGAGAACGAGCTCCACATAGCGGGTGGGCCGGAGTACCAATTGCCAAAGTTATATTTTCAAGTCCAGGGGTACGCTCATCCTCTTGTCTTTTCTTCTTTTTCCTGTAAAATCTCGGAATCCAAATTTTCTAGGCTGTTTTACTTCTAATTTCATTTTCCTCATATCTCCATCGATCTTACCGAGTCCTTAAGGAGTCCCGTGCCTGTCATGAAATCCTCTCTAGAGGACTTAAAGTGTATTACCTTGCACTCGTATTTATTTTCACTGTAGAAAAGCTCCAGTCGCTGGCTATCTGTAATTTCAATCTTTAAATATTCTATGTCTTCCAAATAAAATTTATCGTTAACAAGGCGAAGCCCGTGAGAAAAGTTGCGAGATTTGGATTTACAAAATTAAGGATTAGTTGATCTTTATTATCTGTTTGAGTGTGTTCTAATTTTGCTTCGAAAAGATGTGTGTTTCTTTTGCATTGCTATTTTTGATCTATTCTTTTGTTATTGTTATATTCTGCCAGTCTATCTAGACTCCTTTTTATTCTGTACGTTTTTTCTCTTTTTGATTGATTTTCTTCATGCGACTCTAACAATTCCAGGTTCATATCGAAGTTGCTTATGGTTGTTCGTAACTGCAATTTATATTGGGGACACTTTTCGTAACTTTTAGCCTCACACTTCCGCTACCTGATAAGACGGCACACATACTTTTTCTTATTTTTGTCCTCACAGTACTGCTTCTTGTGTCCTTTTTATTTTACAGTGTCCACACCTGTCGTTGCCTTTGCAGAACCTGGCACTGTGGCCCAGAGCTTGACATTTCATACAGATGGGCAGCACCAGATAATCTTTTACGTTAGTAGCTTCGAAGCCAATATACATCTGCAGTATAAGGGCAATCTTGTACCATTTGGAAATTGATCTTATCATTTCTGCTTATTGCTCTGGTGAGACGCATCCTGATGTCTTTCGTTATTTCCCCCAACTTTGGCCTTATTATCACAGTTAGCTTTTGGTCCCTTTTATTGTCTTCAGTTAGTTTTTTTCGGTATCTTCTCACCCTTCTTCAACATTTCCGCGAAGGTTCGTGTCACCACCTTCACTTCGCTTTCAGCACCTTTTTGTAGTATCCCATTTTCCCTACTTAGTGATTTGATTTCCTCTTCTAATTGTTCCTTTCTGGTTCTATCTTGCTTTCTTTCCTTCAGGCACTGGTTACTAACCTCCAGATCCTTAATTCTTAGCGCTCCATCGATAGCATATTTCTTCTTCTCTAATTTACTTTCTAGGACATCTATTTCGTGTTCTCTCTCTTCAACTTTCGTTTGCCATACAGTCAGTGTCAGCTCCTACTCTCTCAACCTTTCGTTTTCATTCATTAGCCTCGTATTATTCTTTTCTAATTCTTCAATCTTTCCTTCCTTCAATCTTCTAAGCTATAGGGATTTGAAGCTCTTGTGTCTTCTCCTGTTCCTTAAGTCGCTCTTTCTTTTCTTCTTCAGGCGATTCTCTTCCTCTTTTCTTGGATTCACCACTTGCTTCTCCAGCTCTTGTTGGTGTTCCCAGGGCATCCACTTCAACATCGATAACTTCCTTACGGTCCTTAACCTTCATCCTAAATTGTCTCAGTGCTGGAGATGACGTTTCGACTGTTTGATTATTCGCCTAACTCCATTCCGCATCCACTTCTGCTATTATCTTATCTACCAGTTCTCTATCTTATTTTACTGCTCTAGGGGAGCTGGTGTTGTTTCTTCTTGAGTTTTCCTTCCATTTAAGTTGGTAGGGGTTGTTGGACGTTAGCTCTTTATCGTCCAAGCTACCGGTGTGGAATAGTGCCCATTCCTTTGCTAACTTTTGACATCCCTGATTTGGTGTAGTTTGTCATGTCAACAGTACCGCCCGCGGTTGACTTTTCCCTTCATTTCTCCGCTGCGCTCATTTTCGCGACTAGTGTTCCGCTCGCGTATCACTATTTTAGTCGCAAAGTGCGTAGTTTTATCACTTAAAGGTATATATACTTCAAATGTTCATATAGATGGATTAAATTCATAACTAAACAATGGAACATCCCGGAGCCACAGTTCCGGCAACCCAGGAGTCGAGAGGCCACACGATTCGGCTGGGTGCAACGATTCTTGAGCCACCGCGAGTACTTCCTCGAAGACGGTAACACTTGCTTAGGATACTGTTCTATCAGGTTACGTCGCTTGGGTCACCAAACCACTCAATACACGCTATAGATGGTTTACAGAGTTCGCATGATCGTTATGCAACAATCAGATGTGTTGTTGGTTACATACCGTCAAGTCACAGTCACATTTTTTCTTTTTTCATTATTTAAGTTCGTTTTTCCGCTTTTCCTTAAAAAAATTAAAATATTCTGGGACACTGTACACATATTGTGGATCTAAATCGGATATCTTGTGCTATTTGGGATATTACAAATGATACATATGTAGTCAATGATATATATATATATATACCCTCTCCCAACCCGTCTAGTCAGCGTTCGGGGAGAGGCCTCATCCACTAGTGGATTGAATATGGCTTTGAGTTTATATATACTGTATATATATATATATATATATATATATATATATATATGTGTGTGTGTGTGTGTGTTTCTATCGTTTAACAGTTCTCTACTGTATTATCTATCTTCTTCCATCTTAAATACTTACAATAATTTTGTTTAATTTGATCTTAAATACAGTGCACCTCAGTTATAGCGACAGCGGTTATAAGAATATCTTGCTTATAGCGTCAGGTATTCTGTGGTATTAACATATTCCTATATGTTAATAACTCTATACACCTCAGTTACAATGACATTCGGTTATAACGACACATTTTTTCGAGTCCTTTGGATGTTGTAACCGAGGTCTACTCTATACAATTCTTAACAACTTTGTTTTATACAAGAGTGGAAGTCGTCTTTTTAAAATTTGAAACTGTTGAAGTTAATACTTCTTTCACTCAATAGGGTACATCTAAATATAAGAAAACCAACAATATCATCTAAAAATACTTTTTCGATGACTGAATGAAATAGTTTTTTTTTTGGTTAAGGAACACGAACACACGTCCATCGGAAACAAATCGACTTTTGTCACTTTTTTTTGTCACTTCTGATTGTTCTCTTTTGAGGATTGTGGTCATCAGATCCAGTCGGTAAAGACACACCGAAACAAATTGCTCTCTCTCTCTCTCTCTCTCTCTCTCTCTCTCTCTCTCTCTCTCTCTCTCTCTCTTTTACTGACGACTGATACACACCGAAAATATTAGGAAACCAAGTATTATTGTATGGTGTTTTTAAAGGATGAGCTAGTGGTTGTTTTGTAGTTTGAAACCTCATAAATTCAGCATTGTATCCGCCATGGGTCCGTTCTTTCCCCTCTGTTTTTCACGCACATTTGAACGATAGTACAAATTATGCGTCTTCTTATTTTATGTCGGTATGTGGGTATTCGTATATATGTGTGTGTGTGTGGCTGAATAGCCATAAGGAGTAGTGAATTACTGAAAGAAAGTCAGTTTACAGGATCTGTAAGCTAAGTGAAACAGGCAATGAAGAAAGAATTCAAGCACTGTCCTGAAACTTGAAACGAGGATCTTCTTTTTAGGTTTAGAAGAGGACATGCTATGCATTGAAGAACTAAAGGAAAATAAAATTTCTCACCAATTGATCTTTTATTTTCAGCCCAACATGTAAAAGCAGTGAACTTCCTTCAAAGAATTTTTCTTTTGAATTCTCAAGAATCTTTTTGTCGCAGTATTTTATAGTCAGAGAAAGGAAGTTATTGTTTAGATCTTGTTTACCCTGCTTATTTTTTTCTTCAGCATAACGCAAAGTAAGTGCGAAAAAACAAAAACAAATATAGGATGGGGTGAGGGGCTGAAATCGGACACGTTTCTGTCTCTATTCTTTTTGTGTGTGTACGAATGCTTTCATTCAGTACTCAGTATTTCTTAAACCATTATAAATGCCTTGTTTTACATTTCTAGAATTTTATACCTCAACAAATAGAGATAAGTCGCTATCAGAATTTCTTGTTACTCCCGATACTCATTTCTAACCTTCGATACTTGATATTCCATGGTTTATTTCAAAATGTCTTTCGGTAAATTAAATATTACTTACATTATTTAAAATTAAAATATAAGTGTATTGCTTTCCTATAACTTAACTCTGTCCTGAGTCATAAAGGCCATAAATAAAATTCAAATTTAAGAAGCTGTAAGATATAAGTTATAGACCTAACGTTCTACCATGGATTTATTTTCAGAGAAAGATATTAGTCTAAAAAAATATCGAAGTATCGAGAAATTATCGACTCCATTAGTTGAGGCATCGACCGATACCGAAACTTTGCAAGTATCGAAGTTTCGAAAGTATCGTGAACCCATCACTAATATTTTGTTACGCCGATAGGCACGAAGAGCAAAATGAAGAGGACATAAACTTCCGTGTTATGTCTCCTTAATTACATCAAACAATGTGAGCATTCGTTACCTTTCACAATGAACAGCACACTCCAACGGCGATGCCTCCAACTCAGAATCACAAACAAGTTAACCTTGACAGAACAAACCTTTCTTCCTCTTTCTTGTTCACACAAAACCCCTGAGTTTATAAAAGGTTCTGTCTGTTTTTTTAACAGTTACTTTACGCTACACATTGCATATACTTTCTGTACCAGTGTATATTATTGAAAACAAGAAAGACACAGTTCCTTTTCCTTCTTTTTCATAACGTATTGGTAATTGATTAACTGTTAATATCTTACTAGAACGAGACAGCTGTCTATGGTCTTAGCATTTGTAAATGTCATTATTATGTAGCGATTGTTATATATATTCTGTTAACATGCAATGTATTTGAAAATAGTTTTATTTGTACAGTTTTCTACATTAAACTTCTTTTCTCGGTAGATACGACACTTCTCTCGTCGACATGTGCACCAATTTGTGCTCAAGGTGGATCAGTTGGCCAGAAAGGAAACAATGCCCTTTTAAACCAGAGGATCTCTCACAAATGAAGTCTTCACAAATTAAAATGTTTCTGGCATATCTGTTAGAAGAAAAGCCTATTTCCCTTACGAAAATTAAGACACTCGAGAGGATCTACAATTTTAGTAAATGTATGAATTGTGAGATCAAATGCCTGTAAGTATGTTGATGTAGAATTTTAATTGTATTCCGAAGACATTCGGTTACAATTCTAAGTATTTTCTAAACGTATTATACGTTGCAATTACATAATACAACAAAAATAAATTAGTGTTCAACTGAAAAAAACTGAGTGAAATAGTACAGATAATACACGTCGAACAACAGATAAAAACAAAAATGCAAGGTATATTTATGAGCAATTAATGTATAGAAATATGTTGCAAGCCAGGATACTGAGGAAGTGTAATCTGGTTAATTGCTTTAGCAATCAGGTTTAATCTGCATTCCATCCACACTCAAATACATAACTTTCAACCATATATTTTACACTATCCGTATCATTAGAAGATTGATTAAAATTCCATTAATTTGTTTGAGAAATTCTGGGTTTGATTGAAAACTGTTATGATCCTAGAATGATATTAATGAAAGATATGAACATAAAGTAAATACATAATTAAGAGACAATTTTTGACAACTATAACCAATTTTTGTAACATCTACAGTATAGTGTATGAAACAGGTGGAACGTAAATATTTCACTTAGGCATTTACTTAAGGTTAATGTAAAGCCAAGATCTCCAACTAAAGATGGCAGCACTATCTCCGTATATGTCTAATGTATTTTTATCGTTGTACGAAAATTCAATGTTGCTCCTACAAATGTTCAAACCTTCAGGGAAGGAAGCCTATAACAATCAAGCTCTTTAAACAATGAACAAGAAAGAAAATAAAAAATCGACAAGAATAGAATTCTCGAATTGGTTATGAATTTTCTTCCCTGAAAGTTTGAATTCTATAGGCTTAAATTTGTAGGAGTAACGTTGAAATTTCGTGCAACGATAAAAGTACATTATACGTATACGGAAATAGTGTTGCCATCTTTTGTTAGAGATCTTAGCTTTACATTAAGCTTAATTGTTGGTACTGTGTGCCTATCGAGTTCTAAAGAATGTTTCTAAAAAAAAACAAAAAAAACATCCAGACTTTTCTTTACATCGTTTCGAACAGTCTTCTCAGCATTGCAGTTAAAGAAAGATGAAAATTGAATGGGGAAATGTCGAGTGAATATGGTATATGACCCCAAGTAAACGGTGCTGTTTCTGTTGCGTTCTTAAGGCAACGTCATAGTGAAAAAATAAACCCCATTCCAATTAACCGAAGTTGCATGTTTTACTTAAAATTCTCTCAGACTGCCACGTGTATGTATCTGTCTCTCAGACTATCCCACTGTCACGTGTATGTATCTGCTGTGATTGCTTAGTTTTGTGGTAAGAGTTCGTAAAAGGCCACACCACGCAAATCCCATGAACCTATTTCCATGGAGAAGTGCGTTTGTGACATTTCAGGGAAGTTAACCATTTTTAATCCTTTGTTTTCTTCATGTAATATCACGTTAAGGAGCCATTTTTTATCGCCAGTGACTAGGTGCCAAAGAAAATCTTCTCAACTCCATTTTTTTTAGGTATGCGGGACCCATTTTTCGTTTTACAGTTACAGGCTCTAGGAAGTATGGAGATGCTCATCTGTACTGCTAGCTCACACTAAGTTTCATCTGAGTTCTCATTTACTGATACAGTGCGACATTATCAACATTAGAGAGCCGATTGCACGCATATGACAGATCACAACGTCCACTAAGACATTTTTTGTACCACTGCTCACACGTAGTCTGTTCAGTACAACTATTACAGCTTTCCATAATTTCCCTGATGTTTCCTCGTATTTCACCGCATTCAAAATATTCGTAGAGCAATATTTCCCTTCACACTCTGCGAAAATTTTCATCTCGTCAGGGACGCGGATGATTAAACATATCACTGTATTCAACAACTGGACAGACCAGAGAAATTTGCCACCAAATTTTAGCACTATCCGTGGTATCAGCATACGCCCATTATCTTCGAATACTGATAAAAACTTTGGCTACTTACTTTGCAATGCATTATCTGTTTTATTTCTTGGCTTGGAATCCTTGAAAATTCCCCAAAAAAGATAACACTAAACCAAGGCTGTTAAATAGCCTCAGTAAATTTTCATGTATTTAGTTGTATGCCAACTCGCATAATAAGTTACATATATGTGATTGTACATTATCATGACATGAAATCCTAAGAAACATCTCGTGATTACGAAAGTCTGAGGAACTTTTCATATAATTGAGTACTAAAATTGGGAACACGGGTGTCCAGGCAACACGTTATTGGTATAGCATTATTTTTAAATGATGCAATATGTTTGGGAGGTGCTATAAACACAACCTTGCTTGCCCACGTGCATGAATGGTTTGTTTGCTTGTTATTGATGCTAAGAAGTCACACTATAGACGAGGAAATACGCAACAACAAAAAGTAAACGGCATAGTACTTACCTTTCCAAGAAGAATCCTTCCTTTTTATCAGATATTCAAAGAAAAAAGGGAGTGCGGAGGATTTGTTTGGTGTATGTTGACCTAATTTGATAATATAGCTATGCGCGCAATAATAATAATAAAACTATGCGCATTGTCCCACAACACATATCATCACAACGAAAAGGAAAGCATTTGTGTTTGCTCATAATTCACATTGTGCGTTATAAAATTTACTGTAAATTTTAATCCGTCTGTGTCAGAATATCTTTAGAAAGTTTTGCTGGTTGCTTGATGAAATAAAAAGAAAGGAGCACCTGAATGTCAGTGATAATAAACTGTCACGGATCCGAATCAATTGTGAGCCTGGCACTTGAGTATAATGCGATAAGATGTATTATAGGTAAAGGGAGTATTGAAGTTTGAGTGCTTTTCGTAACGTATGAGCTATTGCATTTTCTTTTCATAGTTCTGTTCTTAGTAAATTATATAAAGAAAAGGTTATTTGTCATCTCAGGCGATATAAAGCTAACTTCCCGCTTGCTATTGTGTAGAAGCACTGGGTCTCCAAACAGGATCCATCGTTTTGTTGGTATAATAGTTCTCATTATATTAGTAGTATGCTTTAATTTCAGTAAACTGAATGACCAAATGGACAAATGGTCCAAGTTTGGCCACCAGTTCTGGACCGGAAAGAAAGAAAACCTCACGTTTTGGTTTGGAAGTCATATATGGAAAACAGGAAAAATATTGAAGGGATTACTTTTATTTTTTCTATTTGCAATCTAATTCATCCTAATTTTTGGCTAATTTCAATTTGATGGTTCATTATTATGTAACATCTATGTAATTTAGGTTTAACGTCAATAAAACATAATATATTATTTTAGGCCCAGTGATTACAAGTCACCACTACAAAATTCGTCAGATTACCTCCTTGGCCACCAAATTTTAGAGAATTTTTTAAACACTGCATAGTACTTGATAATCGTTTGGGTATAAACCTAGCGAATATGGAGAGTGACGAATTTCATATTTCTATTCATGGAATGTTTGGACTGTTCGTTTTCCCTTTTGAGATATTTGAGAGCGGGCGTTATCGCGCAAATTGATCAGTTCAAGTTGTTAGTTCATTTCTTGCAGCTCTGCTCGGTTACGGTCTTCTTTGTAAGAACAATGTTGAGTAATGTCAGCTCGTAACCACTACACAAGACGCAAAACCTTACTTGGATGTGAGGGAAGCTATGGACAGCGCTCTTAAGCCACGTCGCAATACCTATTATTGTCTACCAGATCCACTTTTTATGAAGATGTCAATGTGATGCAGAAATGTTTCCGTTATTTCTGACAACGAGAGAAGTGCAAATGCGTGTCTTATTAGCTGATATAAAACTCACGCAATAATCATATATTCCAATTGTTCACTTTCTCCGAGCCAAATAAAGAAATGGTGTACCCCAACCTTTTCGGCTATTGCGTGAACACTTCGTTGAGCTTAGCTTATTAAGATCATTTAACACTGTTAAAGGTCGATAACACGGAGTAATTTTCCAACTTTATATCGCGTGCACGAGATATCACGATCCTGCGACTTATAGTGCTGTCATTAGCTACTATGATTAGACGATGAAGAGAAAACGCTCTTAGTTGCTTTCTGTGTTCCACCTTGATGTCGTCCTGTAAGAGTAAGATTAGTGAAAACTGCATGTATGCCAAATCTCTTTCAACGGTGTAACATAAAATCGTTTTTGGACAGTTTCATTCTGTCTGTAGGAAGTTACGCCGCCACTGTTTGAAATCGGAGATTTTAATCACAAGAACCCATTATATTGCTGTCATATATTGGATAAGTCTCTTACTTTGTATTCGTCATAAGCAATACAGAAATTACTTTTTATACTTCTATTGAAATTTTGTATATGTCTATTGAAATTTTGCGCTAACTCGTTTTACTTTTTCTAGGTGGTTTCGGTTGTGTATTAAAGCGAGGTGCGTAGAGCAGATACCTCATGCGTTGACTTTCGCCACTGAACAAGGACGCATGAAATTTATCCTTCCGATATTCAGGTATGTTTTATGTTATTGGAACCTTGCTATTGCTAAAACATCCAAACTGTGATACGAAGTTGTGGTTGAAGCAGTTGCTTTCGTATAACCAGAGCGAGTCATCTTCAGTCACTTTATCACATTTGCGGCTCTCGGTGAATAAAATGGACATCACCTTAATATATCGTAGAGCATGAAACGGAAAACAAACAAATTTAGTATCTTATCTATTTATCTAACTAACTAACTCTATGGGTTACAGAACTTGCAAGTTCATCACTGCAATTACAAGTTTGCTATTGGATTATATCCTAGGTAACATTCAATTTAATACCAATATGGCGAAAATGTTGGGAAATGAAGTGCTTCTATCACGTCTTAGTATCAAAAATAGGGATGGCAGAGTATAACCTAACAGAAGGTACATTAAGGCACTTTTCATTCATCTCGATCTTGTGCTTTGCTTTGTGTCTTAAGTTACCATGTATCTTCCTTAATACTCTCAAGAAGCTGTTTCTTTCTGTTTTTTCTTCAGTCATACTTTCAAGTGCTCCTTTAAGTGACATAATTTAGGTCTACAAGTATTCAAATAAGGTCAACAACAAATATGAATGGTTTATTCGAGGTTGTTTGCCTAGAGAATAAAACTACAATATTGAATTATCCTTTGTGATAAGTTTGTCAGAAAGAAAAAGTAGTGTTAGAGAAACAAAATTTCATAAAAAAAATGGCTGAAATCAATTGGTACATTCTTCGGGAATAATATCGTGTACTGACGTCGTTACGACTTGTGTATAGCTCTTTAACCATGTTCATATGTTGTGAAAGACGTAATTCATTTTTTATGATACTACGCATACTTTTTGTCATTATTCCATCTGCAAGTAATAGATGTTGAATGTTACTCTCTCATACATAATTGAATTTAAGTTTGTTGCTTACCATTTTCCCCATTCTTGTAAGGTATAATCACAGCTTTCTCACAGATGTTTGATGTTTGGGCTCCTTTTGCATTCAGCTACTGTTAGATTAGAGACGACGTCAGTGATGTATTACCGTACATAGTTTTTTCATCATTTATACATCCATCCTAAACACATACTTTTCACCGCTGTATTCAATAGGATATGAAGCATTTAATTTCAACTGAGTAATAACATGAAAATATCAGTAGTACACTTTTATGTTGAATTGCTACATCGGATTGTGTTGAGTAGACAGAATGGCGAAAGCCGTAGACGGAATTCAGTTAAATGTTAATTCAAAGTGTGTGTGATTATTATAATATCTTGATACTTAGATTAGACTAAAATTACAACATTATCATAATTTGATGCTGTAGACTATTCGTCAGGATGCTGAAGGCTATTCATTTTCTTATTACATATGCCACAAAACAGAATTGGGAATAAGAAGAATTGTGCTAGTGAATGAAGCTTGAACAGTTTCATCACATTGATGAAAGTTATAGAGTCACAATTCACAGGAAGCAGGGTGTGTTTCAGGTGTTGGAGAGGGGATTCACTTTTCTTGAGATCGCAGCAATAATTGGTTGAGATGTCTTCATAGTGTACATCTGTTTGCAGCAATGTTCCTGAGAAGGCACTGCTGCCGGAAGAGCAGGACGTGCGTGTTCCACTGAAGTAAGCGAAAATTGCCGTGGCGGATCGGAGGGCAATCAAAAGTAATGTCTTCTGATCTGTTGGCCCGACTTTTATCAGACTATATTCTTCTGTTGAGG
Organism: Lepisma saccharinum; assembly: GCA_022664845.1. Classification (NCBI taxonomy): domain Eukaryota; kingdom Metazoa; phylum Arthropoda; class Insecta; order Zygentoma; family Lepismatidae; genus Lepisma; species Lepisma saccharinum. The sequence goes on from JAGDQP010003228.1 coordinate 54,818, forward strand.
CCTCTTGTGACACTGTTATTAAAGAACTTGGACTAGAATTACATATAATAGCACAGCATGAAGTCGCAACTGTGTTCAAAGGGAAAATTGTCTTAAATAAGCGGAACAGTTTAATACGGTATGGCCGGAAATAAATGCAGAACATGTAGTGATATGTGGAATTTTAATTTTAATTTTAATGCACACTGTTACAGAGACAAACTCTCAAGCAGTACAAAACAATATCTGACCTGAAACAGACCAGGCAGCACACAGAATATTCAGCAGCTCCAAGTTTGCTAGGTCCAACACCAAGTTTTTTTTTTGTAGTTTTTTTTTTCTGTCAGACATGGCCGCAATTGTATTCTGTGAAATTGAATGATATTCAATTTGGGGTGTTCAGTATTACTGGACATTGAAACTCGATAGACACGCCCCTTCATTATACCTCACAAATAAGCGTCAGGCGGGGTAAGATCAGGTGAACGGGCAGGACCGTATGTTTGCAACGAGATCATACGGTCTGCAAAGTGATGTTGCAGAAGCTGTAAGGATTTAGTATCGGTGTGTGCAGTGGTTCCGCCTCACAGTACTGCCGGTTCCTAAAAAAAGCTGGTCAAAAGTAAAAAAACGCAAGTAAATGTTCTCAAAATCTGTATTCGGGGGCTTTTGGGTCGCTGATTATGAATCTGAAGTCGCAAAATGTAACCCCCTACATCTCCTATTGACAACCCTTATTCGTGAAACAGCTTGCGTATCATGTTACAATCAAGATGAATATCATGTTCATATTTTTTTCCGGTCGCTGATTACGAATTTTAAGTCAGAGTTGCAAAATTGAATCCCTTAACAACATTTTAATAGTTTAGCATATACTTAAATGATAATTGTTTTTAATGAAATACGATGATGTTTTTTTTAAATAAATGATTCCTGGTTGGTATTTGAGCGGCCATTTTGGATCGAAGATGGCGACTTATTCAAAATATTGTAATATTTACATAAACTACTCTTGATGATATACCTTTATGACTTCCGTTTCTCTAGCTTAAACGGTGTGACAAATGGATTTTTGGGCTCCGCCATTTTGGATCTAAGATGGCGTCTTTGGAAACATTTTGTAATATTTTCTTAACCTACTAGTGATCATGTACGTTCATATGTAATTTGGTGTTTTTAGCTCCTGATGTTTAGGCTCTGTATTCTATACTACAATGGGTTTGGCGACCATTTTGGTTCCAAAATGGCAACTTTTTCAAAATGTTGTAATATTTTCAACTACTAGTGATAATGAACCTTTATGCCAAATTTCGTAGCTCTAGCTCAAACGGTGTGGAAAATGGATTTTTGGGCTCCGCCATTTGAAACAATGGAATAACAAAAAGGGGCAACTTTGGGCGGCTATTTATATATATATATATATATTGAAGAAAATGCATTTAACTATAACTTAAAATATGGCTTGTGAAACCAACTTATCTAAATTGCACAGTCCAAAATTTCTTTATCTGCATTGTACAACACAGGGTACCCAACCTGCAACACAAACCTAACGTAGATATTTTGAACTTTTTTGACTTAAAAAACATAGACACACAAAGAAAACTAAATGACTTAAAATTTCTTAATAAAATAATGAAGTGTATCCTCAGGACCAACGACCTTCTTCCACTTTTTAACCTAAGAGTACCCAGACAAAATTCTCGTTCACAACATCATTTCTACCTCTCAAAACCGAGATTGTGTTTGGTCCAGCGATCTCCTGTATACAGATTATAACATTTTTACAATACTCTTCCTTTTCCACTAGATTTCTGCCTCAGTAAAAGTAAATTTCGAAAGGCTTGTTATATAAATCTAGAATGAATGAATGAATGAAAAAAAATCTTATTTCCTAGTGTATAATTCTTTGTTGTTGTTATTTTTATTGTTATATCTCTTTGTTACAAGAACGATGTAAAATGGCATTTGCTATATCCTTGAAAACTTCTAATAAATAAATAAGTCTGACAGTGAAACAAAACGGAACAACATAACTTTTTTATAACAACATATCGTATTTTAAAGATTTTAATTCATAAAAATCAATAACAATTATTGTTTCACTAATAATTTAGATTTGATAAATTATTATTTCATAAATTATTTTTATATTCTACTTACCTTCAAACGTTGATTCCATTTTATTTTATGATGTGCTTCAGTCTAAAGTTTTTATACAACTTTCAACACGTGCGTCGTTTGCTGACTCAGTCACACAATCAAACAAAAGGCGACTACTATTCTGGGACAGGCCAGGGCGCCGATTCTAGGGGGCGCTTTGTGGCCCCCCTCTAACCCTCTAAAGTTGAGGTGGGCTCCACTTAATGGGGAAGCCAAAATGTTAAGTTGAAGTCGGTTTTCCTATTTCTACAGTGCATGGTCATTCGTTTCTCCTTCTAGTAAGGTGTATCACCCTTTGGCAAATCTATTTCATTGATAAATCTATTCGTGAAACTCGAGTGCTACAGTACTTATATGAATTACATCACGTATAATACCCCTCCTTGCCCTGGCTAAAGGAAGTTAATTCGTGCATTGCTTGTGTTGTTTTTGGAATTTCGTGCATAAAACCGATCAAGACCATTTAGTTAAAAAAAAAAATAGGAAAAAGGAAAAAAAGAATGAAATAAAAATAGAAACGTCATTTTCTGTTGTTTAAGGATCATTGATCGTGATTTTGAATAGAACTCTTCTGAATAGACTAACATTAGTTTTTATTATTTTTTAAGTGTATTTTCTAGTAACAGCAGAAACTTTGTTCTTATTAGCTAGAACATAATATGCTTTAGTGAACTTTTTTTTTAACATTATACACACATAGTTAAATTCTGTAATAGCTGGGCCTGGGGAAGCCTCCATAATGACTATATATAAGAAAATCTGAATTGAATTTGTATTAAGATCATCATATGTGCCTTCTTAGACCCTTATCTGGCAACAAAACACACAGCTCAGTGGGCGCAGCCCGCCCCCGAAAGTCAGCAGCAAAATTTGTACCGAGCTGTAAAATTTCTTCTCCGAATAACTTTGGAATGGATAGATATAGTGCCCACATTTTCTCACTCGGGACAGGTCTTACCAGGATCTAATACACCCTTTTTCGCAGGTGGTTTGAGGCTCAACAAAGGAAGAAAGTTTCAATCAGGCCATAAATTTGACTTAAAAGTTGCGTTTTATTAAAATCTATCTCGGTTTTAATAATTATAAAAAAAGCACTAACTTCAGATCTTTAAATTTTTGTACTCTCTTGGTGTTAAGCCGTCAAATAACTCACTGATTTATTTCTTAAATAACAATTACTTATTAATTACGAACTTCCAGGAGCACTACAGAAAAACAAATGTAAAACTTAGTAGTACTTCAAATGTCCCTATCAAATGAAATTATAGACTATTTGTGTGAAATTCGAAACTTTTAATACATTTTCCGGGAAATTACAATAAAATTCGGGACGTATGGTCACCGTATAGATAGATCGATTTGGGTACACTTTCCTGTAACTTAAAGAGAACGTGATTTTGTGTAAGTTACACAAGACAGTATCGAAATCAGTCTCTCATTCTTAAGTTATTCGGGAATGAAACTTTAACACTATGTACAAACTTAAGTCGTTTCTTTATATTTTTTGCTAATATCGTTATTCAATGTGTTATTTTTTAAATTAACTTTCACAAGCTTTAGTAGAAGTTTGTCATACATGACAAATTAATCGTTCTTGTTTTATAAGGTCAATTGTTTACATACGGTATATATCTCCTCCATCCGGGGAGATGCCTCGTCCAGTAGTGGATTGAATATGGCTGTGATTTATTGTATATGATAAAGTGTGTTCCCTCCCGAAGCTGGATAATGCTCGCCGTGGAAAGATGCCTGAATTGAATACTGAATGGGGCACCCCAAAGTTACACAGAAATTGGCGCCCTTGGGGACAGGTAAAAGGAAATAAACACTTTCATAAGTAATTTCTGACCATTACAGATGTACTCTAGCCAACCCAACATGAAAAAATTCCTAACTAATTACTGTTTTTTTTACTTTTGGTCAGCTTTTTTGGAATCGGCCGCACTGTGCGTCTTGTTGAAACCATTGTGTGTTAAGTAACAGGTACCTAATGCCTGACCGCTTTTTTTTTCAAGCGCTTCTTGCTTTGACACTGTTCTCGTTTGACGGAATTTTGCAACTGATAGCACCACGGTGCTTTTCATGGTTTATGTATTTTAACTCATACGAGTTTCATAATCTTCAATGTTCCACAACAAACACTCAAGGCGATTGCGGATCACCATTCACTACATCTGTCCTCTGTAAGAACTAAAGTCACACTGACACTGCACTGCTCTACTTTCTTAACACCACCGACAGTGTACTTTAACGTGTTTCTCGTACGTACACACTCCAAATGTAAAGAAAGCAAGCAAGCTCAATAATGATTTTAGTTAGACATTAGGGATATATTTCCTTGTGTGTGGATTAATATATTTCTTTCAATGTACACTCAATGTTTTAATTTTCATCAGCATCCAGCATTTTAGTGAAGACGGTGAAAATAGTTGGAAGGAAATAGGACTCTGTAACTTGTTCACACGTGCATGTGCTTATATACGTGCATGTGTCTCAATTAAATGTTTTATTTAGATAATGTAAAGTTCGTAGGGGCCAAGGATCAATGGCCATTACAAATGATTGTTTTTTTTTTGTTCAGAAAACAAGGAGTGTAACTGAGGTATTTAATAGTTTAATAGGGTATAGATATAGGCTATCAATACATTAATATTACTATGGTTGATACATTGTCAAAAAGATCAATTTTCTCAACTTTTAAGAAATCTGATTAAAATGCGTAAGAGAAAAATAGATAGTAACTTAGTGTAAAAAACACATGTTCATTTTTTCATACGGACCCTACATTTAGACTCGTAACTGGTTCTTTGTGCCCATTCCTACACCAGACAAGACATGTACACTGCATGTATTATTCCGTTCATTTTCAGTCAACATGACAACCATGTGTAACCGAACTGGATTAAGCGTACATGTGATGTACCGTCAGCACATCCATTTGAGTCAATCATTGAAAGAGGGATTCGGATAAGGTGGTGCATCCAAACGGAGCAAGGGCGCATCGACGGTGTGTAAGTGCTAATTCCGAAGCCACTAAGGCTCAAACTGAGCCCCGTGACCACGATACGAACTGTCAATACCCTTCTCGCTAAAGCGGGAAATTCACACCAAAAAAAAATATATAAATATATTCAGTATCTTACGGATTATTTTTATCAATTTTGTCACGTGTGATTGTTTTGATTACGGACCGCCTATAGAGAAGGCCTGCTATAGAGATATTCCGAAATCTGCTCGACAAAATCTCCGGTTACCAAAAACTGTACCAAGTTGTTCAGAAGATGAACATGTAGGTGAAATTGAGGGTGTAAGTGTGAGTGACATTCCGCACTTAATAAATACAAATGCACACCTGACTACATGTCATGTGGACAAGCTTTCACATTACAAATGTTATTCAGGTACAATCGGCATGTAGAGTGGGTAATTTGTATTGTTCTTTGTTGTTCCTAGTAATCAGAATACAACTAACGTCCTATTGTCACTATATATGTATTTGTTTTAGTGAATTTTCAGAGAGAATTATTTTTACTATTAGCCACATGTGTCCGCCGTTTTCTGCAGTAAAGTAAATATTTTAAAGTTTTTAGCATCTAAATATTCGCTTCCGAGTAAGTATCTACACTGAACTCCATTTATTCGACTGTAGAATGTGTGTGTTAAGGAGAGTAAATTACAAGGGAAAATCGAAACAAATAAAAAATTTACTATCATTGTGACGTAATAGGCAGAGAAGAAAAAAAAGTCTTAAAAGCTAAAAGCTTCGTTGCAGTATTTCCAAGCATTATACGCCCTCCCTTCTTCCGCTCCTCCGGGTCTAGAAAAAAGTATTATTCCTGTCCTTTCTCCTGTGTTGCATCTCCCTCAATTTTCCAACATCAGGATACATTTTCTTTTATAAGTTGTCATAGAATTCCTGCACACCCTATAGGTGTACTCGTTTACTCGGATATTTGATGATTGTTGACTTTTCTGTGTCCATAATGGTAGTATACATTTAGTGATTTTCTTGTGAGTCGCCAATTTAAGTTTTTTTGCAATTAATTACGCAATTTCAGTTTCAAAAACTTTTCGTGATAGCCTGATTGACAAAGGCCGGATACTTCACATTGTGTGGAATACTCGACTAATAATAATTTTATAAAATAAGGTAAAATGAATTGTATGGGCGGTAACAGCACTATGGCTTACGCAATAATAATTTGGGAATGTTACAGTGCCAGTAAATTATTTGGAAATTCTGTGTTGTTAGTCAGAATAAACTCGTTCATGTAACAGTAAATTATTGACAGTACAGAGAAAATGGCCATGAAATGTTGTGCAGACAAATGCTTAAAGTTCATTTCTGTTAACCTGTTGGAGTTTTGTATTTAAGATACACAGTAGTTTCTAAGAATGCATTTTTCATGTGTATTCTTACATCTATAAGGTTTATGTGCATAATATATTTGTATTTTTTTTTCTCTTTCAGAGATTTATATGCATGGGAAGAAGCTCGAGATAATGCAATTAAGGCTTACTTGAAGCATAAGCCACAGATGATGTGGGTATCGGCGTACACCGTGGCCAAAGTCTTGCATTTGAATCCATAACATACTCTACATCGAGAATGAAACTGAGACACCCCTGACCTGATACACCGTTTTCTATATATATATATATATATATATATATATATAT